>CM068372.1:405549913-405557948 GCA_034769895.1 Magicicada septendecula | reverse complement strand
GAGCTGTACAGGAATCTGGTAGATCTGGAAACGACGTTCTGAAGGAAAAGATTGAGATTCCTTTGACATATGGTTCGAATGGATCAATCCAGATTAAATAAACAAATTTTCAATTATATTTGGCTACTTTCCAGTCTACACGGTTACACCAAACAAGTCAAAGAGGAAATGATGAAACTGGGTGTTTCTTTGAACGACTGTGTGGATATAAATACATACTGAACAAAATTAAAATCTTGAGGTTCTCTGCGGTGAGAAGAAGACAAAAAAGAGGTGGACAGTGGAAAGGTAGGATCAATCCAGATTAAATAAACAAATTTTCAATTATATTTGGCTACTTTCCAGTCTACACGGTTACACCAAACAAGTCAAAGAGGAAATGATGAAACTGGGTGTTTCTTTGAACGACTGTGTGGATATAAATACATACTGAACAAAATTAAAATCTTGAGGTTCTCTGCGGTGAGAAGAAGACAAAAAAGAGGTGGACAGTGGAAAGGTAGGCCTTCTGGCAGGAGAAGAATAGGAAATGATATTCGCGTGGTCCACGACTGGCCTGTTCGTGTAAACAAAAAAAATAATAATAATAATAATTTTGAAAAATCAATGATAGGGCTGTTTCTGCACTAACGTATTCTTAGTAGGCTGCAGTATTGTGCGAACAATAAACTTTAAAAGTTTTGCTTAAAAAAATTAAAATAATATTAAAATGAAAAACAGTGTTGTTATTGATGAAAACCGCGACGACTTAACCTCTGATGTAAACTGCATGTGATCTGACCTGTAATATGGTAAAATTAAAATCTCTTGTACACATAATAATACGACCTATCAGTAATATAACAAGAAATTTTTACTCGATCTTAATTAATTTGAAACAATAACAGTTAATGCGAGAACTGTACAAACACGCGACCTAGGCTTGTGCTTTTGTGTGCGCACTGAGAGATTTGGATTTAGTTGGAATAGCGCTTAATAACAAACTCTAATGGCTGTAACAGAATTATTGAAGCAAATAAAGTGGTCGCGGGAGCGTGACGAGCAGGTCGGTCACGCAAAGCACCGAAAACAATACAACTGTCATAGGCCTACTGCGGATAGTGAGAAAATTCAATTTCAATAAAATAATTTTAATTATTCACATTGTATTATTTTCTGAGAACGTAAAATAAAAAAAGATACTCTCTCTCTCTCTGTCTCTCTGTCTCTCTCTCTCTCTCTCTCTCTCTCTCTCTCTCTCTCTCTCTCTCTCTCTCTCTCTCTCTCTCTCTCTCTCTCTCTCTCTCTTCTCTCTCTCTCTCTCTCTCTCTCTCCCCCCCTTTCTCTTGAGTATGGTATCTAAACTTCCATAACAGCAAAATTAAATGAATTTTAATTTTATAAGATACATTATTATACGTAGGGCTATTCCAATACACGATAAAGCTATTCCAATTTAGTTACTCGTAGAAAACTTTTCATTACTTTAATGCTGCATACTGACGGCTTGTCAGAAGGGACAGAAATGTGAATGAGGTATTTTAATCTCCAGTCGCTTAAAGATTTTCCGTTGGTTAAAACATATGATCACAGAAGACGCAAACACTACTTTGCTTTCTCCAAAAGTTTCCTCCTGTTTTTCGAACACAATCGGTACACAATAGTTAAAAACCACTTTATCTAATTTTCGATTTTTAAAAAATTGAATTCAATTCTGTATGTAGCCTACATTTTATGTCCTGTGACGTTTTTATATCCTTGAACATCTTTTCCACCAATAAACTTTTAGTTATGTGTGTAATAAGTATTTCTTCTCACTCTTGTATAGTAGCTGTATTACCAATACTGTATTTAATTATTTTCTAACGTTCTTCGCTACAATACTCAATCAAAGTTTACAATTACTATGTCTGTTCTCAAAATTGTCTTCGTTAGGTTGTTATCATTGCAGCCAGTGTTTATGAAGTGAGAACTTCATGTACTCGACATGATTGCCCAGTATCGGCTGAATTGGTGTGAACATCTTTGCCGAATGGAGACTGCCGCATCCCCAAACAACTATGGAACTATAAGGGGAAGGGACGGACAGGTGTGGGACGTCCGAGGAAGCGCTGCAGTGACCAGCTCTATCTTCGTTGACTGTTTGAGACCGCAACAAACCATCCTCAGTTTATTCCTTGAAGATGAAGATGATGATGGTGATGAACTTCATACATCATAATATACATCATAATATAGTGATGAACTTCATACATATTATGTAGCAGTATGGTGCCCGACTCACACCCGTACACCTTGCGCTGCTAGGTACGTCAGTAAGCTGATTAAAAAAATAGATGAAACGAAAAAGCAGTGTTGCCAGGTCAATCAAACGTTATTTCCCCACACAGCTACCCAAAATTTCCCCACTGCCACAAATATCTGTGCTTTAAGCAAAGCATAATGTTTCTAATGAGCATACTCTAAATGGTTAAATATTATTATCACAGTAACATAAATATAGAAAATAATTTTATTTGTGATATAATAAAATGTATCCACATGCTGACAGGTCGAACTGAATAATTTTTCAATCCTTTTCTCGTGGATAGTTCATTACCAGACTAATACATTTAGACAACGATGCAATTGTTTAATCCATAAAAACAATTCAAAATCTGTAACTGCTTTTAATTATAATATTTATAGTATCGTTAACGAGAATGTTTGGGTACACGTTAGAAACGTCGAAAGAGTATAATTTTGTATCTTTGTTTACTTTGTACATCTTGTAGTTGATCTGTGAGTTCGAGTCTGGTTTTTATATTATACTTGGCTGGACGTTTTTAATGTTTCAAAATTCGATTTAGTAATTTAGCTGTTTTATAGTTTTGTAAAAAGTTGAATTATTTTACTGCGTACATTAATTATAATATATAATGTATAACGTATAATATATAATATGTAATATATAATATATAACATATAATATCATAAATATACAATACAATGTATAATAATTGTTGAATTATACTTTTCAACTAAATATTGCATAAGTAATATTGTAACATTCAAAAAAATACGATTTGTTATTTGTTAACATACTGTTTGTATAGGCTACGTATGTATACTGAAAATAAAACGACGTGTGATATGATTCTATTTATTTTCATTTAGCTAATCGATTTCTTATACTAAAGTACATAAAACCAATGAAGTCACTAAAAACCAGCTTTAATTATCACAATTAATAATTCGTAATCAAGTCGTACAATATTTCCAGTTATGTTTGTCCGCACGCAAATAATAATGTCAAATAATAGAGTTCCACACAATTTATAACACAACCGCACTTTACACAATACTTTGACAAACACTCGATCCGCCTTAAGGAAAATCGCTCACGTTACTGATTTGACAACGCCAGACGCACTTGCTTTTACAGGTCGCGCAGAGGTCCAGCATAGCTTTCCCTCCTTACTGGACGCCGGTTTAATGCGTATGTCAAGTGTTCTTGAACATACTAGAACCTACTTGTGAGCGGCCTTGACTGAAGCAACACCTACCACATTGCCCTAGGTGGGGGGGGGGGTGGAGAATGTTCTGCGCTGTTCGATAGGCTCCTCGTTACAATATGACAAAACTTAGTTATCCACTGAAGACTCGAATTCAAAAATGTTTTCTCAATTTAACAAAGAGACCAGTTGTTAAAGTATTGCTTTTGTCTTTAAAACGTTGAAACGATTGGTGACTTTTGTCAGGAGAACGTTGCGCTCGAACCGCCTCCAAACGTTTCCAGGCTTGACGCTTCACGTTTTCATGCAGTCGGTGTTTCATAAGAAGTTAAGCAGCGCAGCGGGTACATCGAGATGCTGTCCGTATTAGTAACTGATTGTCAGAAGTAATGTTGGTGAGGATGGAGGGAGGGAGGGAGTGAGACGGTACACGTGAAAACCGTGGAGCTACACAAGTGAGGCAGTTAACTTGTACAACAAGCAGGTAGGTAAGGTACAACACATGACGCAGGGGGAAACAACGAGTTAGCCAAGTACAGCTAACTTAATCAATTAATTAGTGCCGGAGCAGTTCCTCACCCACACGCACACGTCCGATAAGCAAGCGAGACCTGAACGCTTTATTAGAGTGTTCTTTCTTGCTGCGTTTTATTCCTCTCTTTCTCTCTCCCATTCTTACTCTCACTCTCTCGTGAGCGTGCATTTTGCTTACCTAATTAGAACCGTTTTCTTTCACGCTGATCGTTTCTTTATCATCGACTTATTTTAAAATTAGGGAAAATTGTAAGCCAGAAAAGTGTACGTTCTTCGGAAGACAGGTAGGACAAGCCCGCAGGTAGGGTGCTTGCTGGCCGTGACAAGCTGTACCTTATCCTACTCTCCGAATACAGTTTTCAGATTCCTTTTTTGCCACACTATTTTTTACAATTTTAAATATTGACACCCACGTAAATTTAAATCTGTCCACACCTAGTGGATACGGGTTTGGCAATCCCGATGTGCCCTAGCTGGATTCTCACTTTGCTTCAACTTGTCTTGGGTGAGATCCCTTCCTTTAGTCTTTTCTGTCCAATCTCTCTTGACTGCCTCTTGTTATTTTCTGACCCCGACGTTATTAGAATAATCGAGGGTCAGGCTGTCTTCTTTTTTCAATTCTAATTTCGTAATTTTGGGTGGCTTAGGTTCTTAAAGCTCTGACTGATGCCGATAGGTGAGCACTGGAAATACTGAGAAACGTTCAGTATCAGAATAACTGATACAAAGCCACCAAATCCTGTCTCAGAAAGACAAAGATGAGAGCGAATCTCCTGCGCCCTAAAAGAGGGGCCTTCCGGCTAAGGTATGGTAATCCTGACAGAAGGGTCTTTGGACCTCTTGGTAGGAGGTTGAGCAACAGGCCAGTAACCTGTTCATGTAAAACCTTAAAATACCTGTAGTACCCAAAGCAGCCTCGGAGTAAGGTCTGGAAACTGTGGCAGTAGGACTCTGGCAAAGACAATGAAATTATTTCAATTTTCAGAAGACAATGTTGGGATCATCTGCAAAGGATGACAAAGGACCGATTGCCGAAAGCGGCACTGAACTATATAAAGCCATTGATAGAAGACATGAGGGTCGTCCGAGGATGAGATGGGTGCCGGAACAGGTTTATATAACCTAATCCTTGAAGGAGAGAAGAAGAACAAGATAAATTTAAAAGGGAAAAAAATTAAATACATTTTAAAAAATAGAATAGCTTACTAAAACTGTCGGCTATACGGCCCTGTTAAACATTTGCAATGAAAAGTCGTTAATCGGAATTTATCAGCACCGGGCACGATTGTGATTACTGATTTGTCCCGATTAACGAACCTCAATAAAAAAAGGGGGCAATGGCTTGATCCTAAAATTGTGTTCGAAATTACAATTAAACAATTTAAAACTTAATAAAAGACAACTTTACACACTTTTATGTTCTTCTACGTTCATGGAAACTGTTTAATGGCATTTCTAATAACTTTTGAAACGTTGTAAACTTTTTTAAACAACGAACATTTTTTATTAACAATAGTGCATTTTAAAATTTTACTTTGAAAAACTGGATATAAAATTATTTTGTATAAGCTAAACATGATGTACATTAAAAATTACATTAAAAAAAGCAAGTGTACTAAAACCAGTCTCGTTTGTTCAGAAAAGTATTCAGTTTTCAATATTTTAACAAACCAAAAAAATTTCAGTAGCTTACTGTAACTACAGCACTGTTAGTTGAAGTAAATAAGGAGTTGTGTCAAATGAATATCATGGGCGATCATTTTACTTCTACTACAACAAAAATTTAAGGGTTCTGATTACAATGGCCACTTTACGAGGGTCCACTTTATTGCTATTTATTCAGAACAAAGATTAAATAATAAAGTTATACACGCCGGTAGGCCAACTTTATACTTTATAGTTTAAAAAAATTACAGAGACCCCGGTATAAATATAAATAATCCGCAACAGTAGCTGCACGTTTCTTGGAAATGAAAACAAAGGCTGATGCTACTAACAAACTGACGCGGCAGTGTTAACAAGTGAAATATTAAGCAGACATTCAACCAACGTTAACTACATTATACCTAGTTGCAGCCGGCATTGATTTTTTAAAATTTACACCATACCTCCTAACTTGAATTTTACGCCTGTACGGCTGTTGTAATGTTCTGAAGTAGTACGCTTATAGTATCACCTCTTAAGATCTCGCTTGTCAAGCCGTACAACAGAACGCCACTCTTAAGGACACTGCGTTTATTTGAAGGTGGTCTGACCACCCGTTTTATACACACGCCTTGTATCTTCAAATCTTTCTTAGAAATGTCTGGACTTGTGTATACGCTTATTAAGAAGCACCACCGTGGAGCTGGTAGACCAGTGGATACGACGCATAGCTTCTATTCTGTATCCCTTGATTAAGCGACTCAGATTCTTCTTCTTCTTCTTCTTCTTCTTCTTCTTCTTCTTCTTCTTCTTCTTCTTCTTCTTCTTCTTCTTCTTCTTCTTCTTCTTCTTCTTCTTCACTCCATGGCTTGGGCTATAGCCCGTTCCGACTTCACAGAGTCTCTGACCAAATTTTCCAGGGTCTTCCACGATTTCTCGTCCCCATTGGCCTATATTCAAACGCTTGTTTAGGAATACGCGTTTCTGCCATGTGTTCCACATGGGCCTTCCAATTCTGACTGTATACCATTATTCTTTCCAGAATCGACTGTAACTTCATATCTTTCCTTAAGTCGTCGTTTTGTAAACAATCTCTCAAACTATATCCCTTAACTGCTCTTAAAAATTTCATTTTCGAGGCCTGTATTTTTAAAATACCTTCTTGCCGGAAAGTTCATGATCGCACTAAAGTCGGCACAGCCACGACCGTATAGACCTTTAGCTGTGTCTCCCTCTGGCTTTATTCTCCAATAGTCGTCTTATTGTTCCACAGGTGTAACTGAATTTATTTAACTTTCGCTCGATATAGTTAACATTACTATATGAGATATCACATCCCAAATAATTAGAAATGTGATAGCTGCTCCAAAACACTATCATCAATCACAATTTTTGTTCTTACAGGGTTCTTCCCCAGGAAGTAAGTGTTTTTCCCTAGTGACTCAGATCTTTCATATATGTTGTGGGAATAAAAGCATGAATAAGGATGACTGCCAATCACGCTACGGGAATTCGTTCGCGTCACCATAGTGACGCCCAGTAACGGTACTGTGTTTCCACGTTCTTACCCAGATAAACACGTGTTTAATTATGCACCATACAGCGCTCATTAAATGAAGAGCTTTCCGTGTACACTTGGCAACGTCGCACCGAAACGTCAGAGTCGCTTACTGAATGCCTGCTAAGTGTAACATACAGCCGGCTGGTTCAATTTCCTCACATCACTAATTTACCTTTTTTTCCCTTACATCGACGTAGTTTGGAAATCAGTTTCTGGCGCAATAATTGATCATTAATGACTGTTGCGCAAAGGGTCAGTCTTCAAACTAAGTGAAGTCTCAACTTTGCTGTGTTTACTTGTTGAACTGCTACTTGCCATGTTCCGGACCAAGGCCTTTCAGTGTTTACACCATTTTCAAGTCCTAAACCATGACAAAAAATATCCCGCTGGAAGCCGTAAAAAACCCGTTCCTACTTGAAAATGGTGGAAACACTGAAAGGCCTCGTCCAGAACATGATAAGAAGCAGTTCAGCAAGTAAACACGACAAAGTTGGAATTACAGAGACTGCTAATTCGAATAAGGCGGCGGTTACATTGCGTCAGCATTCGTAAGAAAATGTGGTCGTACGAAATCGTGAGAGTTCGTGAGAATTCGTCAGAATGAACGAACCCATTGTTGTTCATAGACGCGGTTAGTTTGTTTCCTACCTCTGCGTACGAATACTGACGAATCCTTACGTCTAGTCGTATGCGACCAAAATAATTTGATTTTCATCAGTTTTCGTTTCTGGTCATCATCTCATCATCTGGTCATCTGGTCATCATCATCATCTCATAGGATGAAACCATTGTTGGTCGCCAGCGTTTACAACAGTCGTACGAT
>CM068372.1:405399913-405544913 GCA_034769895.1 Magicicada septendecula | reverse complement strand
TTCTTGCTTCATAATGAGGTTGCTTACATCAGATGCACCCTGGTCAATCCTAACCAGAATCATCTTGCCCAAACATGATCCAAACGTGGCAAAATATTTTGTTACTTGCAGCAAGCCCAGTCAGCCAAGAAAATCCCTTATAACATAGATTTGAAATGACCTTTCTCGATTGTTGCCTTCATTTTTTATTTGGAATAGTAAGTCTTGTCAAAATTGTACAGAAAAGTAGCTTTAAAAACGTAAGTACTTGTTTTATTTGAATCAGGCACACTCCCACCAGTCATGATTCTCTTGTTTACAGACACTGAATCAAGCAGCTAGAAAATCCTTGAACGTGCTGCTGAGCCACACAGGCTTATAAATTAATACAGTTTTACAATTACTCAAAGTAAAACAGCTTCTATGACAATTTTAAAATATACTACTTCGATATGTAAGTCAGTTTTGGAAATTAAAATCATCGAAAAATAAATGAGTGTCGGTAAAAGTTGTTGGTTGTAGTTTGGCGTTGTTTGAGGACGTAAATGTTAATAGGAAAATTCAGAAGTTTACAAAACGTGTGAGTTAACTAGAAGAGTATTAAGAAACAAATTGAGAAAATAGATAAATAAATCACTGTATAAAATCCTGGGCGTATCTGCAGGACTGTATACAAGTAAAGCACTGGTTATCACGTCAGCGGATAAGAAAATGCAGAGAGCAGAGGTGAATTCTCTTCGTTCCGTTGGAGGTCTTACCAGGAAAGACAGAATCCAAAATGCGGGATGGGGTAACGAATGTACAACTTGAATCGGAGAATTGCCCAGTACAGGAGTAACTTGAAATGCTGTGTAATTAGAATCGACAGTTATCGGTTTTCTAAGAAAACGATATGTTTTAGGAAATTGCGCCGTACGGAAACGATAAATAAAGACGTTTTTTGCCAGATTCTTTATGGTCGCAAATCCTGTGTATGAAGCAGGTGATTGTGTTGATTATGGCTGACAATGACAGGGATTTATTTCGATTGCTTCGTGAAAATAAGTTGAGACATAAAAACCCATCTACAAAATTTAATAACACTGGGGATTGCCACCTTATCTCCTCAAACTTATTTATCGGCTCTTTTGTCAAAATTTTAAAGTTTTTTTTATTTGGGGTTCTCCTCTAAGGCAGGTCTTCAAACGGTAAAAGCTTTCCAAGCTGTTCTATTGCATGCCAGTCTTTTCGTTTCTTCGTAGCACCCTCTGATTTTAATGCTATCTATTAACTTCATTCCTTCTACGCCCTCTTTTTTTCTCCTTCTGTGACACCCTCCATGGCAGTTGCAAGCAAGCAGCCTCTTTTTAAAAACTTACCTAACCAATTCCTTTTCCTATTTTTATTACGTTAAGGATTCTTCTCTCATCTGCTATTATTCTTAAAACTTCATCATTCCTTACTTTATCAACCCACCTAATTTTTTCCATTGGTCGCCAAACCCACACCTCAAATGCTCCTAATCTTTTCCCATCCTCCTTCCTCAGTGTTCATGGCTCTGCACCATATAAAGCAACGCTCCACACATAACATTTGGACAACCTTTTTCTTAAATTCTTACTAATTTTGCCACACAGCAGTCTTTTCTTCCCATTAAATGCCTCTTTCGCTATAGTAATTCTTGCTCTAATTTCACGAGTGCAGGGCATATCTTCAATTACCAAGCTTCCAAGATATTTAAACAACTCCACCTGTTGTGTTTTGCCTTTCATTATCCGTATGCTTGCCTTTTTTCCTCCTCTGCTAATCACCATTCATTTAGTTTTATCCTTATTAATCCTCATTCCATATTCCTCACATATTAAATTCAAATCTTTTATCATCTCGTTTATTGTCTCTTCCTTTTCTGCTAAAACAGCCATGTCATCCGCAAATCTTATACATTCAATTCTTCTTCCACCAACATTCATACGTCTTGTTTTGTCAAAGCACTTCCTAATCAAGTCATCAAGATATATGTTAAATAAATTTGGTGACATACAGCAGCCTTGCCTTACTCCTCTTCCAATTTTAATTCCTTCTGAACTCTCCTTTCCGATTTGCACACTCACTTTCTGTCCGAGGTACAGATTACGAATTAACCGTCTCTCTTTCTAATCAAATTTTAATGTAAAGGACGATAAAATTCTGATCCATAAGGATCGGCGCGATTACTGGCTGTGACACGTTTCACAAACGCGACTGTTTTATATTATCTGAAACTATCATAGTCACATAGTGTACACTTGTTGGAAAATAGATTAGCCAATTAATACGTTCTGACAGTCGCCCAACGTGTAATGTTTAGTTTCGGCCGGATTGCTGTTTTGTGTCGTCGCCGAGAGGAGAGGTCAGTTTGGCCAAGCGTCCCAATTGATTTAGTTGTGATTTTCGATAGTGCGCTGTGCTGATTGCTATGTTGTCGTCCCGTCCCGTCGCTGCTAATTAAATAATGCAAATATGCATCCCATCAACAACGGCGCGCATTGTGTTACATGCAGCACAGGCACGTTATTTTAAACTTAACATTATATACTGACTTTCGAATCACTTGTAAAATTTTTGAAAACTACATCCCAGCTATGACTTGATATCAATCCTAAAGGGACCAGGTGGTAAAATTTTTGAAAAATTTAATTTTTCAGGTTTAAAAATTGTGTTTTTTCCACTTCGAATTGTAAAATTTTTGAAAACTACATCCCAGCTATGACTTGATATCAATCCTAAAGGGACCAGGTGGTAAAATTTTTGAAAAATTTAATTTTTCAGGTTTAAAAATTGTGTTTTTTCCACTTCGAATTAAATACAGATACACAAACACACACACACACACACACACACACACATGTTTAATACATAATTTTTTCTCACATGTGAGATCATAAAGTGTGGGGCAAATGAGAACACAACAATTTGTGTTAGCTCGTGTTTGGTTACTATGGCAAAAAATAAAAATTGGTATGGAAAACCATACATGACCCCCGTCTTCTAATCAATTATAAAATTATTACTTCCATGTTCCATAAGGAAATGGGAAGTATGGTCATGGCGAAAAAAATCGTGTTAGAGATAATGGCAGATTCTGATTGTACTACCCTCAAAACATGAAAAAAGTAATTTTTAGAAAAGTAGGTGTGTGTCTGTGTGTAGAAGTTTTCTATGTCCAACGATAACTGCCGGAAATTCAAACAGAATCAAATAGTTATTTGCATACAGTTCTGAATTGTGGAGGACTCGAGGCTTATTGATTTTGGTGAAGATCGGTTAAGGGAAATGGGCAGTTTACCAGCAACGTGTTACGTTTTAACAAGAGTAAAGTGCTTAATTTTAATAAATAAAGTATCCTTAGAAAAAAGTCATAATAATCCACTGTAGAAAGGTAGATGAAATACCTATAAATGAAAAGGGTAGTTGAAAGGGAAGGGGGTAATTTCTATAAATTAAAATGGTAGTTGATGATGGAGAAAATAAATTTTATAAGTTTTATATGTGTAATACGTTATTGACAACAAAAAAGTAGTTTCTGTGGAAACATTTCATTTAACTAACAAAATTTTGTATTTCTTAATTTTAATTTAAATCATGTATGAAAGAAAATATATCCATCGTGCCAGGCAAGCATGTCTCAATTATATAATGTTTACGTTTCCATTTTATTATTATGATTACCGCAATAAAAAGACAGGCAAGACACACACACACACACACACACACACACACACACACACACACACACACACACAATTTGCGTTTTCTGGCCTCACTCATGTTTATTTTCTTACATTTGCACGCGTTTGTTTTCGATTTGCTTCCTGTGAATCGCTGGGCAGTGTAACTGCACGTGTTTACAGAGGAACGGTTCATAGACAGACTTTTCGTCTTTAGGGAATGAACCCTCTGCAAGATGCTCAAGGTCCAAGAGTGTCTTCGGAGCGCTTCGGAGGAGGGATGATTATCTGCGTAGTTCGATTTCTTTATAAGAATAAAGTAAGTCTACCTAATTTTTATAATTAGTTTGTGGGTGGACGATATTTTTTTAGAAATTACCGAACCGTATTCAAGTGAATTATTTTAAACATATGGTTTTATAACCTCAATTAAACTATGCCAATTCAGTAAACATGATTCAACGGCGAGTTGAACATCGTGCGTTTGCTGTAGAAAGGTTTTTTAAAGGTAACGTTTCGTATGTAACAACACAAAGACTGTTCAGAAATCACTTCAACGTGGCTATACATGGAAGAGTTCCATATCGCTCAACAGTATCGAAGCATAATTTCACCATTCTGGGCATGCCAATAAACAAAACATGGGCTATTGGGGTAACAGTAACCCTCAAGAATTTCATGCTTTTCATAGCCAGCGAGACACTGTTTAGTGTGGAGTTTCCTCCATTCGTGTTTATGGACCGTCTTCCTTTGAAGACGATAATGGAAATTCAGTCAGTGTGGATTCAAACCGATATGTGGAAATACTAAACAACTTTTCTCTTAATTTGTTAAACGATCTAAGAATTCATACTGACTCGGTCTGGTTTCAGCAAGATGGAGTTGCCTTGCACAGTGCGCAGAACTCAATGGATGTACTGAGGCCTCTGTTCGAAGATCGGTTGATATCATGATTTGGTGCAGCGCGATCTCAAGACCCGACTGCGTGTGATGTCTTTTTGTAGGACTATCTGAAGCTTAAGATTTTCCAGTCTTTAACGCGTGATTTAAATCAAGTCATACAGCGGATAAGCGGAGAAGTGTCATGGCTATGACTTGAAGGATATAAGTGTATCAATGGGCGTCACTTAATGGATGTTGTTTTCAAACGACGAACATGACTCAGCAAACTGGCATCTTATTGCCTTCGTATTTATACCATATTTGACTTCAAAATATTAAACTAATTCCTGTTGTGATAGTTTTAAATTGTTGTCTTCTCATTGTCCCACCCTATATGTATTCTTCTTCATCTGATATCACCCATTAATTCTATCAACATACTTTGATCAAACTACTTAATACTTGGAGATTACTAATGAAATATGAATTTTGGAAGAAAGTGTAAATGTGCTGGACTAAAGCAGGGAGAGAAGAAAACACAACTCACTACAGAACAAAATGAAAATGTTAAAAGAGAATTGTACAGAGCAGCTGCATTTTGAGCATAAAAAAATCGAAAAAGTACGTAACTTTAAATGCACATTTTTAATATTTAAGTTCATATAACTTAGTACATATAATATCATATACAGTAATTATATTAGTATCATATAATTCAGGTTACAGACTTTTTTATCGTGCTTTTCTTATTACATTGATCGTACAAAACAAAGAAATTAAAACTGGACACAATTTAAATATTCAGAATATTTTAAAAAGTAGGTAAAAATTATACACTTGAAAAAGAATGCAAATGCTACGTTGAGATGAAAGACAATAACGTGACACTTGTCATGCCTCAGAAATCGAGGCTGTTCCAGACCGCACTTGGCCGGCGCAATGTGTTAAAGGCCAGATATTGATACAGTTGCGCCTGGAATACGCAATTTGATCGCCACGTCATTCGTAAAGTGACAGATACGTTTGGAATTCAGATGAGTAGCCTAAACGTTAGCATCCAGCGACGGTCAGATCAGTTCAGTTATACTTGGCAAAATATTTCAAGTGCGGTTTGGAATTATCGTTGCGTTTATTAGTGGAAAGCGATTATTTTGTTAATGAATGCGAAACTGTAATAAGGTAACATTTATTGTTGTGTGTTGGAAAAATTTAACTTAAATTATTGTATGAGAGTGCCTTTGTTGATTTCCAACTGTAGTTTTTATGTCTAATTAAAGTCTGCAATTAGCGACTTTATTGGTGTCAGTTATTCTCTATCCACTGTACAACATGACGATCCGTGTGACTGACATAGCATATTCTTTCGTGAATATGTGCACTTAATTTGGTTTACAACATGACTTATATATTTAGTTTTTAAGGAAAGGGAAAATTTGCAGAAATATGTGGTGGAAGGTTTTTGTTTAAAATAAATTAGAATAAGCGGTTGCTGAAATGAAATTGATCTTATTTCTTCACACAATACAGAGCGTTCGTAGTTCAGCATTACAGCACATATTCCAAAACGCATAATTTAAATGCTTAACCGCTTTTTGTGAATGTGTTTTAACACATTCCCATTTTAGAATTGGACAGAATTTGCTGATTTAAAACTGACGGGGAATAAGTGAAAAGTAGAAAGAACAATATGGGTGGTAGCGGGGAAATGAAATACCCGGGGCGGACCAAAACTAGCATAACAGCATTGTCTGACTCAGAGTGAGCGGCAGCAAACGGCGACTGATCCACAGTGGACGGCCGAACATAAAGGCCCTCCAAAATGGGGGTTGTGGCGTTTAGGCATAAACAACCAAACACACGTAAAAATCGAAGGAGTTTGAAAGACAAAAGCAGGATGAAAAATAATTACATCGAAGAAAAAAGATTGGTGTGGTACGGTCATGTCCGGAGAGCCCAAAATAGGTGGAACAACAAAGTGACGGAATGGAGTCCATTAGGAAGGAGAAAAAGGGGAAGACCGAGAAGATCTTGGAGGGGGAAGTGAATGAATCTATGCAACATATAGGACTTGAGGAAGGACAATGGGAACATCGGGAGAATTGGAAAACCAGGTTGAAGGAAGGGAGACGGCACTAGCTGTAGCAACCCTATTATATATATATATATATATATATATATATATATATATATATATTTATATATATATTGTGGCATGACAGATTATCCACTTAAGAACTAATAAAATATGATCATAAATAAATAACTATCGAAGAAAATCCATATAAAAACAAATAAGTATCAAAATAAAATACTATCATAACTTAAAAAATAAAAATAAAGAAAAAACCACTATGCAACAAAAATGTGTAAAGACAATTAAACACCAAAGAACTAAAATAAATTAAGGAAAATACCCAGGTAGGATAGGAGTAGGTTAGGAAGATACCCACAACAAACCAACGGACATGATAAAACAATGTTACCTTGAAGAAACCAAGAAAGAAGAATTTTGAAGAAACAAAATTGTAGGATGGGAGGACTACAAGAAATACCCAAGGGAAACCTATTAAGAAGAATATAACAAACCCCGAAAGAGATTAAATGTTACAAAAGAAAGTATAACACCCAAAACCTGATATTAATGTAAAATAGTTATAAACAAAGTGTTTAGTGTTGTAAGTAGAAGTGCACCCACTAAGTTATTGTATAATGGAATAAACAAATCTTCATAATCCCTTATAACTAAGATTTTGGTCTTGGAATATTGTAAAACTCAATTAGAGATAAGATCCAAAAATATAAGTGAACAAGTGCAAGTTATTTCAGTATATTATATAAACTTCAAGTAAGAGTGTGACTAATACTTCAACTAAGTACATGTGTACCATTAAACAACTTTAAAGTTTTCAATAACTACAGAAATAAGATTTTATAAAAATATTCTTATGAAAACAACTACTAATGTTTCTAAGAAGGTGCCACTTTTCATCTAAAAACTTTCATTAAAATGTAAAGGATAAAGGGAGAGCAGGGGGTGAGTAAATAAAGTGACAGGGGATAAATCTTTAATACCAAAATAAAAACAGATAAGACTGCAACCAAAATAAGTTTAAGGAATAAATAAAAAATAAAGGGCTTGTTATGCTTATGTTAAAGCCCATGAACTCCATAATTCAATGGGGGGAGTAGAATATAAGATTTTATTATTATAAAAATGTTTAATATGTTTAATAATATTAGTCCAGACTAAAATGTCTAAGTATGGATAACATACTCTTTTTATAAAATGTTTATTGTATGTTACTAATAGTAGTTAAAACTAAAATGTCTGAATTTGAATACCATATTGTTAATTTCAAATATTGTTTAGGTATTATGAGTATGAATATGATACTACATGTTCTGTTAGTTAATTAAGGAGATTTTAATTAATATTGTATTCAAATAAGAAAGTCAGAAGTGGTATAAACACAGTATTATTCAAAAACGTTATATGTAAAACCAGAAAAAATCTAGGCCAAATAGGAAACTCCAACAACATTATAATTGTTAATTAAGTTAAATAAACCAGTTAAACTGATGGAATTTATATAAGGTGAATCAGTCACCAAATACTATGACTAAAATTATACTTTAAAAGGATAGTGTAAAAAGATATATAAAATTATTGAAAAAATTGGAAATATGATTACAAAAATTTCAAAGAGGGGGTCCCAAATTATGGAATAATATTTAAAAGGATAACTAATTAATAAAATTACAATGAATTAAGGGAAGATAAACATTTTTATTTCAATCTGAGATTGAATACAATCCTAAATAGAACATATTAAAATGGCATCATTTTATAAATGACAGGAAGTAATTTTTAGGCCTACTTTTAAAAGATACAGAAATATGGCTTTTTAGAGAAAAATCTTTGTAAAACTATCTTATTTGATATCAAATCAAGCAGCATAAACTGAAGAAAAGGATTATGTATTTATTATTTAATGAAATTAATTAATAACCAAAATATATTCTCTGATATAATGAATCTTTCTTACATGTAAAGGAAAGGATTAAAAATTGAAACAATACATTGCTAATATTAAATTGGCTAAGATGTTTAAGAGGGCGAAGGACGTAAGACAGTTCTTTATTAACGTTCGTAGTGTACGGTTGAGTGAGCTCTAGCTACATGACAACCGATATCGGAACCATTAATGGCGTGTAAAAATTGAACCTAGCCTACAGTAAAATTTTGAGAATTCGACAGAACAATTTTAAATCTTAAATTCAGTGAAAATTAACCACTACAAATATTGAATCAAGTGAATACACAACCGAACTAGTTAATTAACCATATGAACCTCTAACACTAATAATTCCGAATAACTCAAGCGAACTTTACGACACCAGTAACTTAACACACATTTTTCTCAAGTGAATAACAGAACATTGAACGAGAGATACTACAATAACACCAGAAATATTAATCACTACTGCGGAGACGAGGAAGCATTGAAAAGGCAACTTTATTGGAAGAAAATTTCGTCGAGACGATTCCTGTTTTACATCAGTAGGTCCGAAGCGGCCATTTTGACTCCCAGCATTCAACGCGCACACGGTTACTAGTATTCGTTACTAGTATTGGTTCGAAATTTTCATTTTATAAACATTATATATTATCAAATAACGTTGTACTTTTTAACTATTAAGCTTTTTAGATGAATGTTTCAAAAGTATAAATGATAATTGGTGGTCAGCAGTCCGGAATGAACTTAGTGATTATGAGGAATTTAAAAGGACTTTTAGGTCAAAATACTGGTCAGATTCTGTACAGAACATGATTAGAGATAACATTACCAACGGGAGATTTAATTTTAATCAAGAGCAGTCACCAACTACTTACTTTTTGGGAAAGGTATGTTTAGCGCGTCATTTGGAACCGCGGATACCAGAGGAGTGTTTGGTAAATAAATTGTCTTACCATTTTGAAGAAGAGATAGTTCGTGCCAGACGCAGTGGACAAGTAAAGACCGTAGAAACAATGGAAACCTTGTTAGCCAGTTACGAAATGGAAGACTATTATCAAAGGTCCCGACGGCAAGGTGAATATTACAAGAATAGAAGGGAAGAGACAAGTCAAGAGTCGCGTCCAGGAACAAATCGATTTAACAATAATAATTATCACCGAAGGGTGAATGACCAATTTATGAACAATCGTTATCGCAAAAATTATTACCCAAGTAATCACTATACTAATCATGATAATAACAGATACAGAACAGGCCGCAGGAATTTTGACTATGGGAGAGATTATTGGGATAATAACCAAGGGAACGATAATGGAAGAAATCAAAACAGAAATAGGAGCGTCGAGCATGATGGAGGAAGCAGGGAACAAAGGAAAGACATACCCTCGGAAAATCCACCAAGTAATGACCAGGGAACCCATATAGCTCGGGTAAACTATATCATGGCTGATGAGAGGAATCACCAAGAGGATCATCGTGGAAACAGTAAACCGAATCCCAATTCTGGGAATGATGAGGGAAGGAATAGACGTAACGAAGAAGACATAGAACCGTATGTATATGATCCAACCTGCGACGATGCCATTGAAAGATTTACCACTGCATATAATTTACGGAATCCACCGGAAAACCATATTGGTAGAGCAGCCCGAACAGAGGCCAATACAAAATAATTAAAATAAATTATGTGGAATCAATTTAAAAACAACCAAATTCAAAAAATAAGTAAGAACACCTTACTATATAATTCAGAAGAAATTACTTTAAACTAATATAAAATATATATATATATATATATATATATATTTAAGAATTATCCGTAAAAAGCCAATTAATAAATGTCAATAAAATAGCCAAGTATTGGAGAGGAGAAGTGTATAATAGAAGGAAGAATTAATATGAAGAAATAATATGATCTGAGTTAAAGTACAGTGAATAATCCCTAGAGTATTATTATTATTAATTATTTTATTGAAGGTCACATGATGACTACCTTGCGAGGTTTATTAATGAAGATTGACTGTAGAATATTCCAGCAATCATTTAACTGGGCAGAGATGATGTTCCTCTGATCTCAGAAAGTATGTAACGGACGACGGTATTTGGTAAGCCGATAGAGCACCACCGATTCGATTCCAGTTATAATGTTAGGGAGGTTTAGGAAAATTAAATATTAGAGGGAAAACTCACAAATAAATATAGATAAATAAATAAAACCAGATCCAAAATGTATAATTAATAAAGAATGTCACAAGAATGATTATAGAAGTAAGATTTAAACTTGGGAAATAATTGATTTTAAGAAGGAAAGAAGAAATAATAGTAATACAACGGATAATTCCATACGTAAATAATAGGGTGAAAGGTACATACAACCAGTCTGAAATAAAAAGTATTATGAGTAGTAGAACCAATTGGTCAGATACGAGTTATGAGTTTATTTTTTTACTAAACTTCGTTAAGACAAAATAAACTTCTTTCGAAGGGGGGGTGTTATGTAACGTAACAGAATTGAGGTCCCCAATGTTACATAAAAAATTGAATTAACTATGGTCAAGGACCATACCCCGAATTAAGGTTGCTCAGTAATTGATGCATCTGAGATGTACCTCAAGTCAAAAGATATAATAAATAACATTGAGTATAAAATAATATACCAATTAATGGTTAATATAATAAATTGTACTTGTTTTTTATACTGTAGCATGTTAGTGTTCACAGAATATTTATGTTATGGTTTGAGTATAGTAAGAGTGAACTGTTGTTTAATAGGAATACTTAATCAGTGATAATGTTTGTATTTATATTAAATTTGTATTTAGACAATCAAGTATAATTACCTGTGTTAGGCATTATACTATGTTATATGTAGTGACTAAAATTGGATGACGAAGTTGTTTTAATTAATGTTTGTAAACTTGGCCAGGAGGGCAATAAGTGTTTAAAAGTTGAACAGTAGTTCTGATAATTATGTTGTAAACTAATGAAGGGTTCCAGGACGAGTTAATTAATGTAATAAAAGTAAAAACCAGGAAATTAAAATTAATGTAAATAACCATTAACCAATAATTAATTGTACAGTAGGTCAGGTAAAGAAAATTAAGTTAAAAAACCAAACAATATTATAACAGTTGTAAGAAAACCTATAGGCCTAAATTTAATATTTGTAAAAGGAAATTAATACCTTTTTAAGAAGTCCAGTCCAATGAAACTATAGTAAAACATATACTGTTTATGAAGGAAGGTTAGGTGAGAATTTTAGGTAATTTAGTATTATTCCAAGCATGGAGTATTTTATTGAAAAAGAGTAGTAATATTCTATAATTCTGGCTCTAGGATATCTAATTTCATCCAATGACAGAAAAAGTGGTTGTTAAGGCAACTGAAATGTACAAGAGTTGTTGATTTGGAATCATTCGTTTCGATTGTTACATGCTATTGAGTTGAGATGGACAGACACATTTAAAAAAAATGAATGATAAAATTTGAAGAAAATACGAATCTAAATTAAAAAACCCTATTTGAAACCTAATTCTATAATACTACTGATGAGTAATAAAACCAATTAGACTTCCAAATTATAACTGAATACCTTTAAAAGAGTTGAAAACTCCTCACTTCATTCACCAGAATAATTCCGCTGGATTCGGTATTAAACCGATTTCCCATATAATCAGAAGACTAGTTGAGAGAAGTAAAGGCCGAAACTAACGGAATTATTGAGAAGACATACGAAGACCTCGTTTTGCTGAGTTAACCATCGCCTTCAAGAAAAGCTAGAATCCTATTCTCATTCCAACGTGACTGGCAACTATCAAGATCATAAGAGAAGAACGGCAGTCAGAAGAGTTCCTGAGAGCTTCCCTGTATACTCCACCATCAATTTTATTAAGGGCCAGAACACTTTTTACTGGATGAACGTGATTTAAGCCGAGCATCTTCAATTGTTTACAGACGCCCAATGCCAGTTTGAGTTTCGTCAACTCGGTAAAAAACAACTTATTTTTAAATTCAATATATTTAGAGTTAATAACCTTGTGTAATACTTGAGTAACCTTAATTTTGCATTTTACCTGGCCTTACTAATGGTTAAAAGAATCTTACGAACCCTGGGATAAGAAATATTTATTGTTATATTTAATTTGTATAAGTCAAAGGAACTTGATCAATTGACAATCGATATATCTTTGTATAATCGATTTGATAATATTATTATTTTGGAGATAACGGTTACTGTGAAATAACGTATAAAATTAATAAAGGATCTTTATTGTATGAGATAATGTTTTATGTTATTGCAGAATATGTACTATATGTTGTGGGTGAAATAATTTACAGGAAAAGGTTGATTAAAATCCGATGAACGGTTAACCTAGAAAGAAGCTTATTACAAATAACAGTGCTAATTGTCAACAGCTGGTGGAACGGGAGATTGCCGAACTAGCGTGTTTTCTGTACCAAATTTGAATAGAATTATCTAATATCGAGGGACTAGGGTTGACAAGAATACTCAATACATTCAGTCAATACACGATATATATAGTTAATATTGTCTAACTATTGAATACTAAGTTAAACCAATATCATAGTACGATTATAAGTTAAAAGAACATAATCATAACTATATTTGCCTAATAATATATTTTCAGGAGGTTTCATCTGTAACAACCTAATAGATACATTCATTAATGACATATTGATTAAAAAAAGATAACAACATTTTAATTGTTACAAATTGCCACCTTCAACGTGTTACTTGACGTTGATACACGGGAGTCTCATATAAGTAAATAAAGTAACAACATTCTAGTCGTTACAATATTTAGAAAGAACAATTGGTAGAGATAGGAATAAACAAAGCTGGTTTGCACAGTAAAAAAACAGAAGAGAAATTCATAAACAGAAAGGGAAGAAGCAAAACAAGGAGTAAAAACTTACAGAAAGTGATAGCTAATGAAGAACTGTCTTGTGTGCAAAGTACACTAATTAATTGATTAAATTAGCCGTACTTGTTTGCTGTACAGCTTGCCCGGTTATCGGCCCCACGGTGTCCCTGTTCTCTCGTCTCTTTTTGTTCGCTCACTGCGCTGTCGAACAGTTACGCTTTATTTACTCTCCACACTATCTATTAATTACATAGGATTATGTGACGCTCTAATCCGACTCCCTGTTGCAGGTCTCATTTTGTTTGTCCTAGCAGTAATGGTAAAAGGCATATGCACTCAAGATAGCTTATACTTCGTAATTATTAATAGTTTATATAGATAATGTACAACGTCGAGTACTTTGCTTGATGTTAGAGAGATAGTTAAGTTCAAATTCATGACATATCTAACTAATCCACTGGCAGATCAACACCGATTGATTTCAGCAAAGCCTGTGTTCCATCTCCTATGCCCTTCGCTTCAGCTTTCTATGTTTTCTGACCATAGAAAGTTATTATTATTTACAATTTGTGAACAAAATTTAACATCGTTTTACCGATCATAGCTTCCAAACTTTTCAGTCTTTCCAATCATAGTATATCCTTCATAGTTTTATATATATATATATATATATATATATAAAACCGGTTCATAACGTTATCCTACGTCTTCCGATCCCTAGTCTATGCCATAGTTCTATATATACCACTGCATTTCTTATGCCTTCTACCCAAGTCTCCCTCCCTCCCTCCTCGCCACACTCCTTTTATTTTTTCAGGAGGGGTCCATTCTTGTAATTTCTTTAGCCGTCTATCAGTGCCCGTACAGAAAACATGCCCGTACTACCTTAATTTTTTGCACGAATTGCGTCATTTATACTGGTATACATATTTATTCTTCCTCTTTTTCTTCATTTTTAACCCTATGTTTCTATCTTTCACCACCTTCTTCGGTACCCAGGGTTTGCAGAAAGTGTTCAAGGTAAACGTGTCTTAAAGATATGGACTGAATGCGTGATTAAGTTACTGACAAATTAAACTCTTAAAAGCATTTGAACGGCAGAACTTCAGTGAGTAAAGAACCATATCCTATAAGCTGGCAGGCAATGCTCGATTTCAAGGTCTAATGTAAGAATGTTACAGGCAAGTTAAGAGAAAAGGTGCTATGAGAAACCGAAAAAAGGCTGAAGAAATTCAGACGGAACTGGCACATTGTATAAACTCTGTAGTGAAAAAGTGGTGATGGTCCTCTGTAGTGATCATGGTCCTCTGTGGTGATGATGGTCTTCTATAGTGATCATGGTCCTCTGTAGTGATAATGGTCCTCTGTAGTGATCATGGTCATGCGACGACGACGGTTCTACCTGAAGTAGACAGCAATAATATTAAGAGATCTATCATTAGAACAAACTACATGGTATTTTAATATTGTTCTAATGCTTTCACAGCCAGTGTCAGTTGTGTTTGAAATATCTGCTAGGCTGTTTGGCCGTGGTCCAGGGTTTACGTTCAAACCAAACGCTTCAACACCACCACTGGCTGCCATCTTCAGTGGATATTCGAGTCAACCTAACGCGGGGTGTCGTACATCAGGCCTGCAGTACTGTGGTGAATTCTTCACCACATGGTATTTTGCTTACCAAAACTGACGACAGAAAAACTTTACTGTTTCAAAATTGTTTGCTCTACTGCAGCTTCTCTCAACTGCTTGGATGTGGCGCAGGACAGGTTTCTCGTTAAAATTACGCTGGTCCAAAAAGGTTCTCTTGGAATCTGTCAGTTTTGATTTATAAGCATTTTTCAGACACAAGTGAATATAAAACACCCGTTATTTTTCTTTCACAAGCATAATGATACCTATGTTAGTTTAATATATAAACTTAATAAGAAATTGGAAAGTCGTTTACGAATAAATTTGTTGGGTCTAGGCTTTTCAATAAACAAACAAATTACCTGGTCGTAGTCTTTAAAGGAGTAAGACACAGTCCTCCAGTGAGACGGGGAGTGCACAAATTAAAACGAAAAGACAGCACAAAGTGAAGACATAATATCTTTGAGTAAATTGGTTTACAGATAGGGCGTACTTTCAAGTGAAGTGGAAAAAACATAAAAACGGACATGACTGTGCCTATTTAGGCATATGAAAAGTCAAATCACTTGTTGTGAATATGGAAGCGTCTAAAAGGATGTAAAAGTTAGTAACTTCGTTTAGAAACATGCAGACAAAATAAAATTTCGTACACCACACATCTAGTTGTATCGTTTTAATTAATAAACACCTCATAAAATTCTGATTAAAATAACAAAAAACTTGTATTTATTATAAGTCTGCACATTAAGTACGGAGTACTATGATGTGTGATAGGTTCCTTCGTTGTTGAAACAGAGTGTACAGCAAGGAACCAATTGTTTGAACCGTTTTGTTCTTAAAGAATTAAGCCAAGAATAAGCTTTGTGTACTATTTGTGGGGGAATTATGAGTTGTTACTCTAATGTCAGATAGCTTTTCCTTTGCTGTTTACAATTCAGGTTTTTCCTCCTATAGTAGTAATACATGGACTACGATCATTGAATAACACAATCTTGTCCATAGTCAAGACATTTAATTTAAATAATTATTTTAAATATTTATTACTTTTATAACTTATAGCCTCATAGTTATGAAGATCAGTAAATACAGTAAGATGTTTGCGTGCCCAGTATTGCTGGAAGAGATGCACGCTTTCTGAACGCGTCAGTCTACTTCTACGATAGTATATGCAGCCATATATTAATTCGTCTAAGACTCAATATCTTTCGAACCATGTTATGCTGAGATGAACATATAACGTTTCGAACAGAACAACTAGAAGAATACTTTAATGCCTCGATTAAATTAAGGATGCAGGTAAAGTTAACTTTAAATACAAATATTTAATAGAAAATACAACTAGCATACTCCCTGAACTGCACTACTCGCTCACCATTTTGAACCAAGTACATTTATTTTTACATAAATTTTCATATTAGATAATTTTTCAATTATGCAAAAAATTACAAATCCTTATTCTTCCCCAGAGTCCTACTGCCGCAGTTTCCAGACCTTACACCGAGGCTGCTTTGGGTACTACAGGTATTTTAAAGTTTTATATGAACAGGTTACTGGCCCGTTGCACAACCCTCTACCAGGAGGACCAGAGACTCTTCTGTCAATGTTACCACACCTTAGCCGAAAAGCCCCTGTTTTAGGGCGCAGGAGATTCGCCCTCACCATTCTTTTTCTGAGATAGGATTTGGTGGCTTTGTATCAGTTATTCTGATACTAAACGTTTCTTAGTATTTCCAGCCGGCATCAGTGAGCACTATAAGATCCTAAGCTACCCAAAATTAAGAAATTCGAATTGAAAAAGAAAGACGCTCTAGCCCTCGATTACTCTAATAGCGTCGGGGTCAGAAGAGAACAATAGGCAGTCAAGAGAGACTAGACAGAAAAGATTAAGGAAGGGATCTCACCCTAGGCAAGTCGAAGCAAAGTGAGAATCCAACTATTAAACCATTGGTAGAAGAGACGTGGATCGTCCGACTATGAGATGGACGACGGGACAGGTTTATATAACTTAATCCTTGAAGAGAAGAACAAGAAGAATAAGGCAAAAAATTATAAAAATCCTGATTACTCCATTATTTCTTTAGTAATGTGACAATTGTAGAACACACCATCATATAAAAAACACAAAAAATTTGAAGTACACGAACCAAAGCTAAATCGTGGTGTTAGTCAAAGCTGTTCTCGTAGTTTTGTTGATAATGAATGCAAAAAGAATCCATATTCATACTAGTTTACACTAAAAACGTAAAATTATTTATTCACAATATCTGTAAACAACGTCTTAAAATATTACTGACTATGCAGTAGATTACGTTAAGACATTCAAAACAGGTCTGCAATATTGGTCGCCCAGCAGACGATTCCCGCAGAGATGTGGCAAAGCAGAATTGTTACATTAAGTCCTACAGTTTCTTAACAGTTAAGTTCTTTGTATATTATTTTTGCCCTATGTGTCTTTCAAGAAATTTAGTGCATTTTATATTAGTACTGCAAAAGTAGTAATGGGAAACTTATAAAAATCTAATTTTTTTTTAATTAGGAAGGATACGAAAAATGTGACGGAGAGAGTAGAAGAAGTGGACACTCTTCTAGCAACAGTAATCTATGGACTAACAATAGAAAATTATATCTTTTCAGGCTATTGACATTCACTGAACCATTATCTACTTAATTCGCTACCGGATAAATGAGACGTCTGTTGAGTGGTTATCGATAATGTTCACTCACGCATATCACAAGTTGGCCTGTGCTGTAAATACTTGCAATGTGGCTTCATATATGCTGTCAGTTTATTTTTAACCGGTAACTGCGATTTACTGACAGAAACTGCTAAGTTTGGTGTTTAGTAGTAGGCGTTATGTTTGTGTACCGTTTCTGCTTCCAGCTTTCTCTATAAATTTGTGTGTGTGTGTGTGTGTGTGTGTGTGTGTGCGTGCGTGTGTGTGACTCAAAGTCTGGGGTTTTTTGTGTACTGAATACAAATCCACACCGTTACCCCGATTTCCACCAAATTTTGCAAAGGTAACCTTTGACAAAAGGCAAAAAATACTGTCTAACTTGGAATTTGATATTTTGCTACGTTCGCACGATTTAGGTATTTTTAATTATGTCTTTTTGCTGACGCATATAAAGTTGTCAACAACACCATGCAGACCAGAATTAATTACCATAGAAATAAGTAAATAAACAAAAGCTATTTATGGGCATCGGAACTGTAGATTTATCCATTCCTGCAGTACATTTTCGATGTTTTATATAATATGCAAATTGAATCGATATATTAGGATGTGGAAATGAAGTGTACTAATTGTAAATTGTCCTATTACTTAATGGAAAGCGAAAATACGTGTTGTTTTTATTTGTGAGGTTAGGTGATAAAGGTTTTTGGTTTTTAGTTTACTGCTGAAATAAATAAAAGCCATGGTTGAGGAAAACATAATGTGTTTAATGTGTTATACAATGCTTCTAATACAGTAACACTTAAAGTAAAGAATTTAGCGATTTTGATTTAACAGGTACTTCATAAATATCTCCAAAGGCTGTTGCACTAACATAATAATTTAGTTTAAGTTAAAATAGTACAAGTGTTGAAAACAGCTTTGGAGAGAATTTGACTAATGAGTACAAAATTGTTATACGAGCTGACAGAACGCTATATAGACATAGACAATAAAAATTATATCAATTTTTCAGTGAAGGGTTTGTGAGGCTCGGTCAAAAATAACACAAATTTTTAACTTATTTGTGTCAGTGTTTCGACAATGTGTATTGTCATCATCAGGACCTGTGTATGAATACAAAAGAAATGACATACACAACAGAACAATTATTAGGGTGAACGTGTTTGTGTATGTGAGTGTGTGTGCGTGCGTATGAATGTATCATTGTATGTGTGAAGGAGTTGAGATAATTTGTTTGCATCTACAATTTTTTTCTTTAAGAAAGCGAGAAAATTATAATATCACAGAATTTAATTTATACACTATTACAATTTAAATTGCTATATGTAATGATATTTTTAATTATATTAAAATACTTATTAAAAGTCAAATATTCGCATGCAAAGCCGAGGGTAACAGCTAGTTTATACATAACCTCAATTAACATCCTCTTATTCTGGATTTGGACGATGATTTATTAATATTGCAATACATTTAGGCCTACTTGCGGTGTAAATGTGAGAAGAGTTGATTTTGTCTCATTAACGCTTCACAATCAACAGCAATTAAAAGAAAATGTAAGTAGTACTAAAAAAAACTGTTGTTTTTTCTTTTTAATCGTAATGTATTGATCACGGTCACACTACTAAAAATTATACGATATCATGTAAAAATATTGTAACTTTCTGAACACTCTGTCCTTCTTGCAGAAAACAAGGAAAATTTATAATAGGGCAACGTATTGTGTGAAAATTAAAAAAAAAGTTGAACGAATTTGGTTTAAATGTCACAAAAAGCAAGACAAAAGTGAAGAGAAATTCCAGCAAACGGCAGTAACGGTTTCTAAATACTAACGTTTAGAAGAATACCATAAAGGAAGTGAATGAATACGTCTACTTATTTAGCGGGATCATAAGAGCCAGACGAAGAAAAAAAATTGAAAAACGGATAACTGGGGATTTTCCAAAATGAAAACATATTTTGACGAACACAACGTATTTGGAAGTAGAAGAAAATTCCTGATATTATATGTATCATCGCGGTATATAGATGTAAAAAAAGGAAAACGGAAATCTGACAGAGGAACAACAGAAAGATTTAAATGTGATGTTACAAGAAAACATTTTAAAAAAGCAGATGAAGTAACGAATAAGTGGGCTCGATAATAGCGGCAGAAAGGAGAACTTTTTAAACAATACAACGTAAAGACGAGGCAAGTTGGAACATCCATAGTCTTTATTGAGCAAAGTAGGTTTTAACTTTGGTGGGGATAATTTAGGTATTCCTTGTGATCTGTTTCATGAAGTCTGTGATTTGTCAAATACGGAGCCATTAAATGAGATAATTAATACAGCACTAGTACCTGAAAGATACTTACAAGATAACGGAAACGTAACGAGTGCAAGAAAACAACATTCCCAGTAAAGTGCACTGAAGGATAAGAACTGCAAGGGAAGGTAGAGAATGGAATATCTGAGGCAGTTTCTTGAGGATGTGGGACGTTATAGCTATAAGGAGTGAAAAGACTGGCTCAGGATTGCACAACCTGGAGAACCGCTTAAACCAGTCAGCTGGCTGGTGTCAGGAAGAGGGGGAATGAAAGAGCCGGAGAGAGAGAGACAGAGTGAAAGAGAGTGAGAGAGACAGCAAGAGACAGACAGAGAGCGAGACGGAGACAGAATTAGAAAAAGTGATAAAAATATCTAGATAAATGAATATTCAAAAATAGTTTTAAAATAGTTAAAAAAATTGTATTGTCTGATACAGATCTTTTGTAATCGAGTAATCGATTTAAAAGCAGTAAGTAAATTCAGAGACAGCACGTGTACACACACGTGTTGGCGGCAGCAGATGCAGTGACAAGACGTAAATACACGTGTGTATTCTTTTTGAAGAACACTTTAACTGCACCAGGTCTAATGGAAATAGTTTCTGTTGATACTGGTACTCGCTGTAACGGGAACACTCCAGATAAATGGATTTTACTGTTTGTCACAGGGAACATGTTCTAAAGTAGCAACATCGTAGAGTACAGTTCACATTGTCTGGTTGTTTACTGAACTGTTCAAAGTCTTTCAACCAAACGCCGCGCCGTTTTATTTTTACTGACCAGTCATTTTTATGTCAGTGAAAATACACGCTGTATTTTACTTTGAAAAAAAAACACAGGAAATGATATGTGGAACTTCTCGCATCCCTGGATATAACGCGGTGTTATAAACGAGGGATAGATTTTCAGCGATGTCATTCATCTACGACGCTACCACAGTACAATGAGCAGCGCAATTACACGACGCGACATCTGGTTCAGAGATGAAACGTTCCGCGAGTATTACGTGAAACCGGAACATGAATATTATCGGGCAAAATATCGATTACTTGGTGAGGATAATTTAGGTACTTCTTGTGGTCCGTTTCATGAAGTCTAGATTTGTCAAATGCGAAGCCATTAAATGAGGTAATTATTATAGCACTAGTACCAGAAAGATACTTATGTTGTGCTAAGATGAACATACAACGTTCCGAACAGAACAATAAGTACACGTCAATGCCTCAATCAAATTATGGACGCAGGTAATGTTAATTTAAATATAAATATTTAATACAAAATATGGTAACAAAAACGTGACGCCTGAAAGAAAACAACGTTCCCAGTCAAACCGTCGAGCACTTTTCTAAAAGTGGAAGTTCAAAAAATAAAAATAAAAAGATGCTTCAAAGAAAGATAAGAATTCAGGCGATAAGAAAAATTCAACAAGCTGGAGAAAAGTCTAGTTTAATCAAGAGTTAAAAAATTCAAACCAAAAGATAAAATTGAATAAACTAATGACTTTTAATTTTAATTTTAATTTAATAAGCGATCAGAATAAAGAAAAGTGTATTCTTTACTTTGACAATTTTGATTATTAGAGCACTACTTGTGAGTTTTCATCACATTAAGAGTTTAGAAAATATATATACGCAATACCTTGCAACTGTATGCGTTTTACACTTGTATATTAATTTATGCCCCAAGTTGGGCGCCATATGTAAATGTTATTTTTCAGTGTTATTATTAATTAATATTGATTTGTAATTAAAATATAATTATAACTTTAATTCTTGCCACACGTTCGTGCGCCATAGGCAAATGTGCTTTCAATTAATTGTTAATTAATTTAATTAAGTATTGAGTGGTATTTTATAGCCTATCTTAAGCCCCGTGATTGGAGCGCCTTATGCAATGTGTATCTTTAATAAACACTAACTGTATGATAAATATTTGTTTGCTTACTTTAATTGTTTATGTCCCGCGTTTGGGAGCCACATACAGTTGTTAATTTTGAGTGTAATTGATTTAATTAAGTATTAATTAAGATGTCGTACTACTATATTTTATTGTTTGTATACAGATGAGACATAGACAAATATTATTTTGATAGCACCGCGTTGGAGCATCGTGTATAACTGTTTATTTATGTGTAATTGATTTATTTAATTAATTAAGTCTTGAATTGAACTTAAGATACGACTAGCTCCAAGTTTAGGATGCCACCTACAACTGTTAGTGTATCCACTAGTTAATCACTCGTTGCCATTAATTATTATTTAAATGGTTTTGACTTACTCAGAGTATTACAATGTTATCACTACTTGATTCCATACTTTGGGTGTCACTCGTATCTACGTATGCTTACCTAGAGTAATTAATATTAATTAGGATGATTAATACATGATACGACTCGTACACCAGATTCTGCATTGTAAACAACAATTTATTTAGACCTTTAGCAATAGTCATTGAATTCTGCAATTAATTATAACATTCTTCACAATAACATATAATACATTCTATTACTAAGTCGTTCATTACTTCTCTGATAAATCATAACTTCTTTACATGTTACAAAGTTTCTCTGAATAATGGACTCATATTTCTTATTCTTTCTTTCGCATTATACGATTCGGCATTACTCAAAATGAAATTAAATATGCATTCTGACTAGATCTAGATCAGAGGTGTGTTCTTTGTGAGGAACAGGACGGTGGCTACTAACATAAGTGATACATAATTGATTTACTTGTAGTACGTATTCCACATCTACGGCGTGTGTCTATGACGATTTTCTCTCTCCCTCTGTCCTCAGACTAGGTGATGACTTGGCGGACACTCTCACCGTCGTCTGGGATTTACACTTTTCACTATCGCTGAGATTAGCACTCCGGAATTAACATTCTTTTAGTTCGCACTCGTTTTGAAGTTATTTGTGTAACAAATAAGTTTGTTAGTACGATCACTTGGATTTGATTTATTTATTCCATGACTTATTCGCGTGTGATTATAACTTTACACTTTGTTCACAAGCAAGGATTGTTTGTACTTTATTTAGTTGCCACGATTATTCCACTTATAATCCTTTTCACTACGATAATTGAAATATTTAATCGATACAAATAGTGCGTTAATTCACCACACAATTACGATAATTAGTTCATATTCTGAGTTATCTTTCACGTTTACGTACGATGTCTCTATTTAATTCATACTGTTGGGATTTCTGAGTGTCTTAACACAATTCGTAATTATACAAACTTTGGATTTAACTAAGTCCCTTATGAAGTTTTACTTCATTACTTATAATACGGTATTGCGATACACTATCAACATTTTACTCCGCACTTTTCGGCTCGTCAGTATATTGATATAATACAAAGTCTGATTGAAATTAACCCATCATCGTCTTAACAACTAACTCCCACAATTAACTAACTCTCTCTAACGTATGTAAGTTCAATCATTCAACTAACTCCAACACCAAAATTCAACTAACTCCGACGATTTATTAACTCACTTTCAACAGACTCACCGACTAACAGCTAACATTCTTCGTATTGTTTAAATTAGCAGCCATCGTTACTATTTCTTTTATGAATTTGCTAACTGCTATAATAAAAAATTATAGCAGTTAGCAAATTCATAAAAGAAATAACAGCTAACAGCAACCATTAACTAACCACCACTAACTCTAACTCTTTGTCAACACTTTATTTTTATATCTCGAGTACCACTACCATCTCTGCATCTAGTGTACTCCTTCCCACCATCTACGTCCTTAGTTCTTGACCTTTGTTTCCATGGTGACGTCTTCTCAAGGACCGCCTTTGCCAAACTCTCGTTCGTGGTATGCTCCTCCGGATCCCTTCCCTTAGATCGTGCTGTTTCGCTCCTCCTTTACTGTGAGACGACGGACCGGATTTCATGGTCGTCCAGCATCCAATTGTTCTTATATTTCCTTTTTAGCTCGTTGCCACTAATTGCTGTTCTGCTGCACATGTGTCTTTAGTTTGGGTGTGACCAATTGCTACATTGTCCCTGACTTCCTTCGTTACGTTCACACGCTGACGGAGGTCTCTTTCTCGGTAAGGCCTTTGTTCTGCACGTCTCCTGCATGGTCCGTACTTTGGCTGGTAAACAAGTTCCCCGCTGTTTCACCATGCGTGGTCCTTTGTTCATGTAACGTCCGTATGAATCTTTCCCATTGCGAACTCTGTCTCATCTGTGTGTCGTCTCTAAACTCCCACACGTGGTTTGACAATACTCGCGTCGCCCTCTCATACGTTTTCTTGGTAATTGGTCCAGTAAGACTTATCCCTTTGTCTTTCTGTTACTGCAGCGTGATCCCATGCCGTTCTCTTATGTCAAACATCTGCTATAACCGAAGCATTGTCTTCTTTAGCGGAGCCTATTTCGTCGCTAACGCGTCGCACGTGTCATTGTCTAAGGGCGGCCGGTTGGCTCCAACATACATCACTTCTGACAGCTGACAATGCTACCGTTCCTTTTACGCAACAAAAAAAATTCCCTTACAAAATTGCTTTACAACCTGCTTGAAAAAGCAGAGTTCCGAATTTACACGATTCTAAAATTTTTTACATTTGCTTCGCTTATATGGAATTATAAAAAAAATGATTCTAGAGTACATATACTTATAGTAGTAAACATTAACAGAAATATTTAGGCCATCTTGTTATTTAAATTGGCAGTCTCTGTAATTCCAACTTAGTCGCGCTTACATGCCAAACTGCTACCTATCATGCTCCGGAGGATGAGGCCTTTCAGTGTCTCCACCATTATCAAGTACTTAACCACGAACCAACCCTAAACCTAAACCCATGTACTGTGTGGTTTAGGATGTGATAATGGTCTAAACACTGAAAGGCCTCGTCCGGAGCATGACAGGTCGAAGTTGAAATTTTTAGTGAAATACAATTTTCACATTATTATTAATTAGTTCACCATTGATATTTGCATTTTTAAAAGTAAAATTTGTAATATTTGTGCTAAAAAAAAATTTCTCATGTACTGATTTGTTTACTGACAGTTTCTTAAAACAACTATTATTTTATAAGAATAATTATACAGTAATAGTGTAATACATTTTATTTACAAATTATTACAAGTGTATCTCAGTAAGTGTATCTTTACCTGAATGACAACGATACGCTTAATCACTATATACTACACATGGAATTCTTGCATGGAATGGAGTCTTAATCACAGTACTGTGGTCACTGACTACAAAATCTTTGTCGGTGTTTTCCGCATTCTGCACTGAAGATGGCCGTCGAACGTTTGCATTGAACAATATTGAACCACTACCTTCAACAAAATTTTATGGTACGCCGACGTTTTAACAAACGTATTTATAATTAATTTTTATGAAAGTAATTTCCTAATGCTTGAGTAATGTCTCTGCAAAAATTTAGTATTGTAGGTCAAACGATTCCGCAGATACAAGGATCAGTCATTGAGTGCTGTTTCGCATATATACGTAAACAGTCTGAATACAACATTGAATTATATAGGAAAAATGTAGAGTATTTAAACGGTATACTACATGTTAGTACTCGAATATTAAAAAATAAAATATTATCATTTATTAGAATTTATTTTGAGGTTGAATTAAACAAATCGTAAATGAGAGTTACTGATTCTAAATCTTTACAATTACATTCTTTACAATTGTAAGCTTATATTTTGTTTGTAAAAATGCCAACTAACATATTTTTAGTTCTATAATACTCCCGTATCTGTAATAAAACTGAATGTTCTAAATTATCTTTACATCGTCATAAATGTTTTTAAGTCGTATATTAACATTTAGACAATAAAATTATTACTGTCGAGTTTTTATATTATTGTTGAATGTTGGCTTTATTTTTCAGAGTTATGATACAGAAGAGACGAAAGCAATAAAGTTACAAGCTTAATGATCTGAAGCCAAAATTTTATTGCACAACGGTCTAGGTGTGTGTGTGTGTGTGTGTGTGTGTGTGTCACTATGAAATTTTTGTTTGGCTAAAGTGTAAATACGGGAACTCACAGATAATTGGTGAGGAATTATTAAGAAAAAATTGTTTATAGCTGTACAAACAATATAATCATAAAGAAATTTATAGAGCGGAACATGATAATTACAGTATGCAAAAAGAAAGAGATGAGAGACAGGAAATAAAGTTTTCGAGGACTGTAAAAAGTCTTTCGACAGTAAAGTCATTTGGGAAAAACGAGGTTTATTTTCATTAACAGATGCAATTTGTCAGCGTAGGAGAAACTGTATGTAGGAAGATAATTTTATGCTTCTAAATTTATTTATTTTGTGTCAGCCAGATGTAAATAGTGGATTTTGCAAGAATAATTCGACAATAGAAATCTGTCATAGAAATCTGTCGATTATCTTTCACCTGTGAAAGATTCCAGGTGAAGGAGCATAGTAGGACAATTTTTAGCCAAAGAGACTATATAATAATAATATGAACAAAAACATATCCCATGTTGAGATTGGAAATTTTTATTAGTACTACAAGACGTTAACAACACTCGACTAACAATAATGTACAACTTATATTTATGCACTTCCATCAGTATTGTTATCCTTTCTTTACGTAAACCACCTTGTCTTTATTTGTGAGATACATTAATTCATTTCAACACCATGCTTGTAAATCACATCACGCTGCATTTTTGAGACATCTATATTCATTTTCATAACAATTCCGTTTTATTTGTGTTTTATATATAACCAAATCGGAATTGGCGACATACTGTTCAGCACCACCTCACGGCGGCGCCCTGAGTGATTCAGAATTGTATTTATTTGAAACTCTTCTTTTGCTGTCAGAACGTAACGTAAGAAAATAAGTTTCTGAAATTGACCAGTGGTTTGCTGCTTTCGAGACGCAAATGGCTAAATTGTTGAAAAAGGCGGGTTTTAACGTGTCGTACAATGATGGGAGCCAACTTTTATTAGATGTAGTGAAAATAGAATTTTCTAGAATGTTTTAGAGATTATGGAATGACTGACGGCTTATCAGTAGTGTTGAACGTCTGTATACACAAATATGTCACTAGCTGAAGGTGTTTTGAAGTTTAGTTGTTCTACACGCAATGTAATTTAAGGTTCAGCAGTCATTGATTATTTATGAATTTGACATTTACCTCATTAGTAAAATCGGTGACAGTGCGTACTGCTATTATGGGTGAAGGAGATTTAAAATTTTAATCAATGTATCAAGTAGATCGATAGATCCTTACATCAAATGTGTTCTGCATTTCCGTGCCAGGAGTTGACATGACAGCCCACAATACGTCGCGCTCCTGCCAGCCTCTGACTGTTTTTACATCCTCCACTACATCTATTTGAATCCAGCACTCTGCATCTGGGGCCAATTCATCTTTTATCTTCTTACACTCTTGAATATCTGTCTTTTATTACCAATCTTCAGCAGTATTGTATCATTCCTGACTCTACCTTCACTCCCACTCTCCGCCATATCTGCGTCCCTAGTGACTCCATTCTTCTCATACCATCCATTCTCAGGATCCATAGTTCAGCACAGAACAACGCTCTACTCCAGGTGAAGCACTTTGTCGACAACTTCATTAACTCTTAATTTAGTGATCCTCGAAGCAAACTCGGAGTCTTATTAAAGTCTTCCTTCGATCAGTCTATCCTAATGTCTGCTGTCCAAAGGACATCTTCCAACCTGGCTTACATATTTTCTCTATCTGCACAATTGTCTCTATCTCCTCAACGTTCAATACAATATTTAGCCTGTCTCCATTCCCGCGTATTATCATATGTTTGGACTTATTCCTACTTATTTTCATTCCATTGTTTTGACATTTCCGGACAAGATCTTATACATGACCCTATGAACTGTCGAGAACTGGAAATTTCATAATTTAAAGCGGCATCGCGGTAAACGGTTTTTATTGTTCAGCGTTGAGAACAATAAATTTTTAATTAAGTGTAAGTTGGATATGAGCTATTAATGAAAGTTGTCCCTAACTGTTTCTCTGTCTCCCATATCAATTTTGTGCCCACCCTAGTTTTGACATACTAACAATATTTCTTCCAACAATACATTAGTAGAGATCCAGTGCATCCGTGTGTGTGCGTGTGTGCGTGTGTGCGTGTGTGCGTGTGTCCTATCGTAGACACCAAAGGTTAAACAAAGAGTTATTAGTCACAGTTACATGCAGTTCGTTTGTCATCGAACTGGAAGGGCTTATGTTAGCCGGATTCTATTTGACTCTGTAGATTAACGTTATTTATGCTGATTACATTGACCGTGTGTCTGATGAGAGAAGTAAGTTGTTACTTCAGCTTTATAAATGTACAAGATACACAGTAAAATAACTTGTCAAATAGTTTTTCTTTATTTGCCAACAATCGCGTTGCTTGGACAACACTCCTTTTGGAAATGGACACCTCATTTAATATATTTCATTACTTATTCATTGCATCATCAGAAATACGGATAAACATAAATTTTATAATCCTTTAAGACAATTACAAAATATATAGACGTATCTGTATACAAAATTACAAAATGTATCGATACAATCGCATATTAAAAACATTAAAAACTGCAGGAACGGATAAAGGTACAGTTTCGATGCCGCTAAATATCATTTGTTTATTTACTTGTTACTATGGAAATTAATTCTGGTCTTCATAGTGTTTTTGACATCTTTATACGCGTCAACGAAAAGGCATGATTAAAAGAGCCTAAATCGTGCAAACGGGGCAAAATAATCAAATTCAAAATTAGACAGTATTTGTTGCCTTGTGTCAAAGGTTACCTGTGTAAAATTTGGTGGCAATCGGTGTAACGGTGTGGATTTGTATTCAGTACACATAAATCCTCAGACTTTGAGTTTTATATATGCAGATTTAATCATACCATGACAACAATTTACCTTCAGAAAGCGCGACTGACATCAGCGTCGTCATATTTCCTTTTAACTGATGTAAAAGTTTAACCGATGCACGGAAAGCCTTTTAATACGAGATATTCAGAACTGATTGCTTTAGTGTTCAGCTTATTGACGTATTTATTCATCTGACGCCCGTTTTAAAAACATTTAAAACCTTTGTATTGATAAAGCGTTATGTTTAATTCGTTTAGAATTTTTGCAAAACCTAAACAGGTTGTTTTTCGAAAGTAAAGCGATCAGGGATGTCCCGTAAGTCATTGATAAAGATTTTTGTTTAATAACTTCTACTGATAAAGTCTTATTGAAGTTTGGACATTGACGTCGCATAATATAAAAAAGTACGTGTCGACGTTTGTGGATACAATTTATTGTAATCATCAGGACCTGTACCTATACGGGCAATACAGAAGTAGCAGAGAGGGTGGAAAAACGTTAAGGGCCAAAATAATAGAAACATCGTAAAAGCCCACTTGGATTATTAAATTAAAGGAAATTCTAGTCACCGTCTGAATACATTATATATTATTGAAAATTTCAAAATATTTGGAAGTCAGGGCCTAAAAAGTGAGTGAAACATTTGATAAAATTTCAGCTGAAGTATCAAATTAAGGATTATTTTAACTAACATCTGAATGTAGTGAAAAAATTTGCAATAGCCATGTAGGGTATCAAATAAATGTAATTTTAACTCATATCTGAATATACTGTTCAGTTTTGTAAATTTGGGATGTTAGGTTCCTAACAGTGGGTCAAAATTTTTATAAAATGAGAAAAGTGTTTTGTTAGGTTTCAAATCTGAACACGGTGTTACTAAATATAATGTAAAATTTTCAAAGTTTCAAAATTGTATGATACTAGGGACCCAAAAAATAATTAAACGTTGTAAAATTCTAGCCGGATATCAGAGTATAGGGAATTCTAACCTAAATCTAAATGTAACGTTCAGGGTTAAATTTTTTTTTACTTGAAACAATTTTTAACTTAAGACACCACGGAACCAATAATGGAAATCAAAATTCTTAAAAAAAATTGTAACATCTGTGTTAGAAGAAATTTATTCAAAATACAAATTCAGTATCTTTAATAATTTGACAAAATTATTGTCTTTTAACAGACATTGCAGAAATTGGATTTCTTTCAAATCATGTGTTAGCTGTGTTTCCAAAAGAAACGTCATGTCAATTATGTATATTTTGGATTTATTATAATAATATATATTATATATTTTATAATAATAAAGTATTATTTATAGACTTATAGATATATGTGGAAACACTCGTAAACTTAAAAGCTAGGACCAAATGGTTTATAATTTCGTTATAGTTGTAAATGTAAAATCACTGCAGAAATTTGAATTTTTAATGTTCATTCTTTGATTGCTTTGTGATTGTTATTGTACTAAAATAATAGTTAATAACTGGGGTTTTCATATTTTTCTACAATTTGAAAATAATTTGATATTGCAGTTTAGTTAATAATAAATTAAATTTGTTCAAATTAGTCTACGAATTCTGCAAACCGTGGTATATTACGGTTTAAACTCCAATGCGAAATTAGGCCGGGTTTTTTCTCAGAAATCGTACAATGTTTACGTATTCAACAAGCGTCAATAGTCATTAATAATCACTATAGCCAGTAAGTGGGAATAATTTAGGCGAGTTACGGGTTGGAACACACATAGCCTAACATGGTGAAGACTGGCTGTGACCCACTAAATTTTTCAACCCCACGTTTGCGGCAGGAGGTTGTTGTCACAAAACGAGGTAGTACGGCGTCCCCAATATAATGTCAAGGGTAGTGAGACCTCCTATTGTATTCCACCCCCTCTCGCCACTCATGTTTAACAGGTTCATTACTTACCAGTAATACGTTTCCATTTGAAATCAGTAGTTTTGTTTCAGCGAATTACATTTTCTCCCGCCGACAAACGTCAGTTAAAATCTTTAATGTCGCCCATATCATCGCTACCATTATCTCAGGCCAAAGGAGCATCGTTGCAATCATTTTAATCTCATTTATGACTTCATTCAAAATACTTGAGCAGAGTTATTCTTATATTTAAGTCCGTTTTCCTATTATCGTCTTCCCCTAGTTTCCATTCTATTCTACTTAGTACTTAAAATAATGCTTTTGTTACTACGTTTCCATTATAAAATTTTGCTTGATGTATTAAATGTATGAAATGTATTATGAAATTATCCTCTCGGATTTTGGCTTCTTAACACTCATGATCAACAATACTAAAATTGTTTGTAATCCCTGCATATATTTAGAAGGGAAAAATAAGCGTGTTCACGTTAATATCTCAGGTTCCTCCATTAGAGTTATCCGTACCATAAAGTTAAAAATTATTTAGTATATAAAAGGGGTGTTAAACGTTTGGACAGATTCAAAGATTTTAAGTGTCCTTTCACCTACCGCTTCGCTATTTGAGCGCATCACTTAATGATAGTTTAAAATGTGCTCATAATTTAGTACTTAAGTATAAACCACAAAAATTAAGCAACTGGGAAGTTTGCAGCTTACCTTGCAGCTTAATAAAAGATACACATTTATATCACTTTTTATCAATTTGCCAGACTTTAATGAAAGTCAGTTTGAAATAGTTTGGTAAAAAAACTTTGAGTGTAGACTTTCTTACAAACGTTTAAATGACAAAGACTGAAAGACTGTAAGTTACTAATGAAGAGTGTCTTGGAGTATATCATTACAATATATTTAAAGATTTAACTTTTAGATGCATGCTTTTTCTGGAACCTAACAATAGAAGCTAAAAGAATAGAAAGAGAGAACATTTACAAATATAATTTACTCATTGTGTTTGAGACAATGAGATTCGTCTATAAGCTTAGCAGTTTTCCCAATAAAACTTCTTATATGTCACTGCATTTTGAGTAATTGGAGGTTAAGTCAGTTATATGGACACTTTCATGGACTATGACTAAACTTTCTGAAATGGAATTTGAAACTCAACACCAGTGTCGTTCGTAAAGAAATTATTCCCTATTTTCCTCAAGTACCCATTGTTTAAAAGAAATAATCGTTCAAGTCCTCTGTCTTGCGATAGGCAAAAACTTGGATTCTGAACATCCTCGTCCACCTTATTATACATCTTCATTCCCTCTTTATGCCTGAGAGTTACCTTCCATGCTATAGTCAATAAATTTTCACTTCTCTTCCTCGTTTTCTCTTTCCGTCTGTGTGTTCCCGTGTGTTGTATTTCATGTTTATCATATTTCTTCCCCTCCTTTTATAATTCTTTATTTACGTATGCGATTCCTTCTTAATGTATGTCTTAACCTGTCCATACACTTATAAATCAAGAAAACAAGAGACATTATAAAGGTATTTATTTTTAGCGGCCTTCGGTTTGCTTCTAGTTCAAAATTATTGATAAATTAATAAACACGCCTAACTTTCAATCGTAATAGATCAGCTGTTAGCGAGACTCACACCGACTGTAGATGACTTTAACGATATAAGTGACGTTAGAGTCATAAGCGACTTTAGATATAAGTCACTGGGTACACGAACAACAACAAACCAAAGATAGGAGACACTAAAGAACGTATGCCCAGCTGACATTGTCTTAAACGTAATAAACATTGTGAGTTACCGTTTTGCTGGTAAAAACGTACTGATAGTGTGGTGTTTTGCTTTATTATAAATATAAAATATAAATATAAATTTAAAAGTATTGTTACGACGGTACCAAATTATCATCTGCTCGCCGTATGGTACAGTGGAAAACAAAATACAGGACACCAATTACGTCACTAATCACCTGCTTTAATTATCAGAATTAAACAGTTCGTAATTAACAACACAGTCTCTTACAACAAATCAAATAAAAATTGTTCACACGCAATAAAATGTCAACTAATATAAAACACAATTGTATTGCAATCATACAGCCCGATTGTAAAACACAATACTTCGCCACAATAACCACTTGAACGCACAGAGTAATCACTTGTAATCGCCCGACAATAAACTCGAACCGCACTGTAATATATCGCAACTATAACTGAAACTGAACGTCGTTGAGTACTTTATTTATACCCCGTCGAAATACTAGATTATTCCATACTGCGCGTTAGATCTACACTACGCCGTAATTAATTGCGGCCTTGACACAGTCCGCGCGGCTGGCGGCTTCCAGAAAACTCTCGCGAGTGCATCACGTACGCACAACATTCAGCCGTATTCCAATCGATCGTTCGAGAAACACGTAGATTGTTCTGTGATGTCGTAACAGTATCAATTTTATCCGTCTTAAGACTTCCTCTAACAATAATCACAATACGTTTCTGGACATATCACTCATAATCATCAGTTATGGTCACTCCGTACAGGACGACAAAACAAACAAAAGAACATTAAGCAGACACACATGAAACGTACAATAAAAAAAACCACACTCGAGAATTGATGGTGCGCGCCATAAGAGCGTTACGTTACGCCACAACTGCTGTATTTACATTGTTACTGTACATAGACTGTGGATCTTATCTTGAATGTTTATGACTGTGTTATACAGAGAGTTGGACTGAAAGTTCATTCGATAATTCAGTATAAACGTTTCTGTATTTCTCCTACTGTTTTTATTTTATTGTGGAAATTATAAAAGCTCTATGAGTTTTTCAAACTACTCTCCATCATTCATTTATACGTTTATATATACAAAGTTCAGTGCAATTATGATTATTTTACATTAAAAGACTCTCATAATTAGATTTTACTTTTAGAGTCTTTTTTGGGGGGGGGCAATGATAAATTTGTTTATAAAAAGTTTTTTTATACATTTTTTTATAAAGTTTTTTGTAACTAGTTTGACCGATGCCGATACTATTACATTCATTGTTTTGTAAACCTCTGTTTTATCTTATAATGGTTTAGAATCTTTTAATTGTGGGCACTTTACCAATGTTGAAAATATGATTATGCGTTGTTGTCTTATTTTACTTTACTTACTGCAGAATTTTTGGAATAATTTTTACTCCCGACTGTTATGGAGTAATCTACGAATATATAAGAAGGTACCAAACAAATACATCATGCGTATCGAACACAACGGAACAGAGACGATGATCATTAGAAAAAGACAAACAGCACACAGAAAAACTGGAGAAAAATAAAAAACCGAGTGGGAACTTTTTATGTATTCAAACACAATGATATGACAGAACAAAAGGTTAGATGACAAAATTGTATAAAGAGAACAACGACAACTAGAAATTTATTCAGTATTTTATGTAATACGTTCCTTGGCTGTAGTGAAATCGAAATATAAACAAGGGCTGAAATATAAGAGAAGTAATTTCATATAGTTTACTTGCATGGTTTCAATCGCGCCACTGAGGATGACCCATAGTGGTTTGGGCGAAACGTTTAGCTTTAAAAGAAATAGATAAACGTTTGGTCAGCTAAGAACTAGAGTTATTATTAATTGTATATTAATTTACATTAAATGAATCTCATAATTCGATTTTACTTTTTGAGTTTTTTTTGGTAGATGATAATTTTTTTATAAAAAATTTGTTATAAAGTTTTGTGAAAAAAAAACTCTTTCCAAAAGTTTTTTATAAAGTTTATAATATAAAAAATGATAACGTTTTGAGAAAAATTAAAAACAAGACCCTTAGACCGGATATTACCATAGAATATTAAGACAACGATCGAATAAGCAATAACATGAACAGTGGATGAAGCAAGCGAATTAAAATGAGAGGCAAAGATAGGGCTACGAAAACAAGGCAGGACGAGATTAAAAAACCACTAGAAGAAAAGAGGAGAAAAATTAGTAAATATAGACAATACAACATGGGACAGGAGAAAATGGAAAGAACTATGTACAAGGAACCGCATAAGCGATGCAACTGCACACGCAAGTGTAGGCAAGGCTAAGTATTATGTAAGTGTGAATACAAATACGCATATTCTTTAAACTATGGCTGAAATGGATTGTAAGCATCTGAACTTGAATTTAACTGACACACTTTTGCCGTCACAGGAAAAATATAAATGCGAGGTTTCCGCTACCCAAGCAATCGCCAGCCGTCTTCAGGTTACTAATGCATTAAACAAATAAATAATACTCAACCAGTGACAAAGAGGCAACAAAATAATAATAATAAAACTTAATATAATATTTTTTTTTGTTTCGGTCAACTAAGGATCACGTGCCAATTTCAATTCTTTATTCTTTGTTCTTTTCTTTTCCTCCAACATTTTCCGTCGTCACTTAGAACCAGCGTTTTTCTCTCTGCTTCCCTAGATGCCTTCCATTTTTAATACCTTTGCCCTAAAAACTTCTCTTTCAATTGCTTCTTCTGCGTGTATATTATTTTTTTCTAAATCCTTTTGGACTTGATGTTGACTTCTTCCCCCACAGGTATTTGAAGATCTGCTTTGTTAACCTATTATCGTCCATTCTATATAAATGTCCAAAAAGTAATAGTCTTCTTTAATATAATTATTTATTATTGACCATGTTCGTGTGCAAGTGTTTGAGATCATTGTGCTTGTGTTTTGTGAGTGTTGTGTGTTTTTTCATTGTAAGTACTTATTTGTATCCGTTGGTTACATATTACATGACTTTTTTTATTATTTATTGACTTTATATATAGAATTTTATACTCTGTCTATTTGGGTGATAAAATATTATTTATTTGTTTACATGTATTAGTTTATAATTAGCCTGGAGGTGGCTACCAATTATTAAAGTAATTATTAAGTCCACGAATAACAAAAACCAATAAAATCATAATATTTAAAACTATAGTCGAAAGTATAGGCCTATATAGAGCAGAACTGTGGGAAATTAATAAAAGAAATAAATCAATAATAAGAGCTATGGAGATGGATTACTGCCGGAGGTGCTGTAGACTAACAAGACTGGATAGAGTGAGAAATAGATAAGACAAGCGATGGGAATCGACCTTGACATTATAGAAACAATAGAAGCAAGAAGACTGAATTCGTTTGGACACCTAAAAAGAATGTCGGATGAGAGATGGCCAAGGAAGGTATGGAATGGACTCCACCCTCCAAAAGAAAAAAAGGAAGACCTAAACATTCATGGAAAATAGACGTCAAAGATGCAATGAATGCAAGAGGACTTAGAGAACAGGACTGTTTAGACCGGCGCCAGTGAAATCTAGGATGCGAGAGGCGCTTTGCTGTAATTAAATGGCAAAAAAAAATTAATTAATTCTATTATCCGTCAGTTAAATACAAATTTAAATGAATATTCATCGCCGTCGGAGTCTGCGCAGCGACTTTGATGGAATTTTTACCACGATTTACCGTGTAATTTTAGCAGTTATGTTAAACAACACAAGGATATTGTGTTTCTCATGAGAATCCGACCGCCATTAACTGACAGTCTCGAATGTCACGGTAATACAATTACACGGTCTTGGCTAATTACGCGCTTTCTGTAAATAGACCTGCCATAAATGCTCTCTGGGTAATTTAATTTCACGCACGCGCAGTCCCGTCTCGCGGATTTCTCTGTCTACAATCTCGTTGTTTATTTGTAGACAATATTAACAGTTAATAGCTCAGCGAACGTTTTGTTTGGATTGTAACATTGACTTCATACTATGTCAGCGCATCTAGACAGCAAGGCCAGACATATGTCCCGGGGGGGGGGAGGTATATATTGTTATCATTAAGTAATAAATCCATACTTCCGTGTGGGAGTCTTCAACATCTACTGCCGTTCCACGCATCCTACAGACCAGAAGTTTCTGTTGTTTCCATCACCACGTTGTAAGTCTTGTTTCTCCATCTCATCGTAAATGTCTTCCCTCCACGGTCTCCAGAGTCCATCCCATTTTCGTCGTCTTGGAGCCCAATTTACCAATGTCTGGGGACAGTAATCCTCCGTTCCACGTGGCCATATCGTAAGAGGCGCTTTGTATTTGTGGTGTCTAAAATTGGTTTGTCGAAATAAAGTTGTTTACTGATGTCTTCATTTCTAATAGGCTTCCACCGTAACCTAGAGACTCCACAAGACTTTTTTAGAGGTCTGTTTCTACTGCTTTGAGCCAGCGATCGATTTTTTTTTATTGTCTCCAACAGTTTAGAGCTATAGTCGAGTATCATTTGCAAGAAGCAGGGTAAATAATCTTTTTTGGTTTAGTGGGTTACTTTTCCACTCCAACGCACAGAACCTGAGCTGCCCTATCATCAGTTTACCTTGTTTAGTCTTGTAGTTTTATCACCTAACTAAATAATTTCACTTTTGGCATATTTTTATAATACTATCTCGGTTACAATTCCTAAAATTTTAATAAATTAATAAGTCGTGGTAATTAATTAATAAATTATTACTGTAAAGGAACCTCGCAAAATTCTACACGGTTCTAAGAATTCCAGCTTAAAAATCATTCAAATTTTCCAATTAAGAGTGCTCAGATGTTCCGTGGTACATCAGAAATCAGACACTTTTAGCCGTACATAAGTACCATTTACCAACGACTAAATCCAGACGATTAACAACAGTCAGCAGATAGCAAATTATTAAATCACGATCATGATTTAATAGAGCAGCTATACAAGAACGGAGCCGATGAGAGCATAGGCCTCAAGACATGGTACAAGCTTCAACACACTCTACCATAATCAGCCTAACATTAGTGGGTGTTTCCCTTAAGAGTTTAACTCCCTTGTCAGATTTTCTAAATAGTTTGTAAAAAAGTAGTTTGTCAAATACTAATTGTTAACAAAAACATTCCACAATATTCCGTTTCTAGAGTTTAAGAAGATGCAGGTACGCCTATTTAGGTCTCCACAGTTCCTATGTGTTTTATCATCATACAGAATGTTTTCGTTTTCAACGTGTTCAAAGTCGCCTATTAGAATGATTTCAATGAAATGTTAAACCTTTCATCCGCAAAAGTGTGCTGTGGGGAGAACGTAGAAATTAAGAGAAGGCGATAGTAGAAAATGAATGTAAATAAATGAAATTTCCGGAATCGCTTAGTGTATATAGTTCCTCGGCTTCTCTGAAGCACTATAAAGTGGTCCAATGTCCACGAGGTGTGTAATGTATTGTGCTGATGAGCGTGGACGAGACGTGCTTTAAGGCAATTTCACGGAGACATTCACTGAATACTACAACCGAAAGAGTGAATCGAACTCTCAGTTTTAACTCCATCGTTTGACATTGTGTATATATCTGTCTAGCCGTCTGTCTGACTGCGTATCTGTCTGCCTATCTGTATGTATACTGCGGATATGTTTCGAGATAATTTTGAATGCGCATCCGCCCCCCCCCGCACACAGATCTCTATTGTTTTTTAACACCAGAGCCCAATAAAGTCCAAAATTTTGAAAAAGTTAAAAAATTGATGCCCGTTATCAAATTAAATGGAATTTTATCTCAAGGGCAAATTTAGTGTTTACTTGAAAGTGCTTAAACTTAGTGGCGCCACGGGCCAAAAAAGAAAATCAAAATTTTGGAAAAAATTCTAAGAGTCCATGTCGGGCACTTATAAGACGACTACAGTCCATTACAGCGTTATAAGAATTTTGTTTTGTATAGAAGCTACTTAACTTTGATACTGAGTACATTATTTGCAACCTCCCTTTTAGTATCTATACATAATCACATTAAAAGTAAAAAAATAAAAAAAATAAAAACACACGTAATATATAAAAATGTTGTATGGCCACCGCCTTCTGCTGTTTACGGCTAAGGTTAAAAATTAATCATACGATAAACTTTACTCACAAGTCAACTAATTAATATTTGTTACTTCTTTTTTTTTTAATAGTGAGCGAATTATGCAGCACAAGGAGCTTACTGTTTTTAGTGTAAATTAATGATTCATCGTTGTCCAAATTTACTTAAGAACTACAATTAAAATAAACAGTACATCTAAGTTATTATTTAAGTTTATGATGTTATCATGACTTACCGTAAGTGAATCTTTAGCGTTTGTTAACATTATATTTACAGCAAATATCAAATACACTGTTAAAGCGTTAAATAGAGTAAAGATGGTTCGGAGCTGATTCAGACTTCAAAGTCCCGGAATTCCAAGAAACGTGAACGTACCTAATATTAAACAGAATTAATTAATTAAGTCGCTCGTTTTAGCAAATATTTATTCTAAACTTACTAAATGTATCGTGTGACGATTAGTACTCTGTTCTGCTTGGACCGCTGAGCTTTTTAATTACGGGAAAATTATCAGTTGTAATACATAATTTTGTAAAAACAGAGTTTTAATTTATCATACACAGACTCGCTGTGAAATATGTATTATATCTTAACAGACCAAAGTTGAGTAATAGGTAGTAAGTAGCAGTTAAGACGAAAGGATTGAAACTTTCCGGACTTTTAGGCCATGGACCGAAGCCTCTGTGTGGTAGACTAGACATTTTGTCTGTATCTACAACAACAATGTACAGTGGATCGAGAAATCTAAAATTGGTATACGGTATAAATTCGTCTGTTTCACATGAATACGTACTACAAGTAGAAATATACGGAGTTACTGCCTTGAGATATTTTGAATTCTTTTACACTCCTCTATTTGTCGTCATCTGTTACACTATAATCGGCACGTCATACATGATTGCCGTTAGTAATCGAGTAAGTACAGCATCGACGAAATAATTGGACGCGTAAATGAGGGACGACAAGTAATTCGGTTTTGAAACGGATATTATTGGACAAAAGAAAATTGGAAAAGAAACGGAGTGAAAACTATAGTCACTTCGGTCGCACGGATCTAAGTGACACCAGATGAAGTCACTAATTACAACTAGTAATAAAAAGACACCCTTTTACAATTCTGGAAGTTAAAATCTGTCGAACACACAATAATAAATGTCACCTTACTACACGTTCTCACAAAGTATCACTAATCCGCAGGCCACATTAAAATTTACTTTGAATCGTGCTTGTAATATCACTAGAAATAAATTGAAGTTGACCGGCCGCTGGAGCTTCTGTATACCTCCACTGAGGTTCGTGAAAAATCTACCATTTTCATGTCAAAGTGTCGTGAAGAGTTGCGCAGTTACAGACGCTCTGGAACTCGCTAAAGTTATGTCAATGCCTGACCTTGACAAATAAGCAGGCGGAATGACGTCACGTCAAGAAGGTTGGCTGTCTCGTTGCCTGTGGGCGTAATCGTCACGCACGTTCTCTGTCCCCTCTGTATAGTGCGTAGCACTCTAATAAAAGAGTGTTGGAAACTTTGATGACGTGTAGTGCAGAAGTAGCGGGTTAGAACAGAATTTAACTGCAGACACGGATGTTTTAAGGTGAAGCTGCAGGAAATAATAGGGTAGGGTACGAAGTAATTAGTGATATGATGCGGGCGGAGCTAAGTACAGTAGGGGCGAGGCAGAGAGAGCCTGCCTCTTTTGACACACAAAAACAAATGGAAAACATAGGTAGCTGTGACGAATACTGTAGTGGCTGACTATCTATCCCAAGGAAAAAAAAGGATAAAGAAGGAACTGGAGGGATAGGATTGACGCAGCGGGATGTAGATGCGGATGCTGAGAACGGAGATACGGTCCAGGCTGTAGACATTCGTTTCACACACTCATATACCATTGATGCAGTTAAAATGTGAAAATTGACATTTAAATGCCCTAGTAATTGCTAAGAATTGAGCATCAGCATAAGATCATATCATGCAATTTTGCAGTGATCAGAAAGTAAAACGTTTCAACATGAATCAAACAACATCGATGAGAACTTCTTGAAAAATATCGTTAGAGGGGAGGAGACTTGGGTTTTACGGCTATGATATCAAAACCAAGGTACAATCGTAGTCGTAGTACATTATGAATTCCTTCCACCTAATCCGACACTAAACAGAAAATTCTTCATGGAAGTTTGAAGGCGTTTAATACTGTCCGCAGGAAGAGGCTTGAGCGGTAGGAAAACCACAGTTGGATGTTACCCACAACAACGCGTCAACTCATACGTCACTCCTTATCTGCAGTCATCTGACAAAACACCAGACAACCGTCCTTGCGCCACCCACCGTACTCCCCAGCAGAATTTTCTTGTTTCTAAAATTGAAGGCAAACAGAGAAAGGATGTCGTTTTCAAACCATAAATCACATTGAGGAAAATAAGTTATGAGAGTTGCATTCCATTCCCAAAAACAAGTTCCGACAAACATTTCAAAAATGGAAGAAAAGTTTTGCTAACAAAGGGGGCTACTGTGAAAGAAACAAGCCTAAATAAAATTGTAATTACATTAATAACATTTTTTGTTACAAAATTCCAAAAATTTTGTATCTTTGGAACAAACCTCGTAATGTTAAAATCCATGATTAAAGGCAGAGAGGATGGGAGCAGCATCAAATTGAACGCTCATTATTAAGGCCGTAAAATGTATTAAACGGGTAAAAATGTTCAAACGACCAGAGAACGTTACTTTGTAGGTTCAAAAAAACACGAGGGCTATTTTTTTCCAACCTCCGGTGAGTTGGCAAACCTGGTTCTGTTGTCATAGCAACAATCTGATTGTTGATTAACGTTTTTGAGGCTTTGTTCTAACCTGTAACTACTGGTTTTGTAGTTATTTTGTCTATTACTGTGGTGACGACAGTTTAATTATGGCAAATACAATTGAAATTACCTCCAAGTGTGAGATTCGGTCTGTTATTAGATTTCTTCAAGCTGAAGGTCATAGTGCTGAGAAAATTCATCGAAGGCTGTGTAATGTGTATGGAGAAAATGTGACGAGTGATGGTTCAGTTCGGGAATGATGTCGAAAATTTAAAGAAGGGCGAATTGATGTTCATGATGAAGGAGTGCAAGGAAGAAAGTCCGTGGCTACTGATGACGTTGTTGAAAGTGTAGACAGGATGGTTCGAGAGCGCTGTCGTTTCACAATTACTGAACTTGCGATTTTCCTGAAATTTATAGGTCTCCTCTTTATGATATTCTTACTCAGAAGCTTGGGTATAGGAAACTCTGTGCTCGGTGGAAACGACAACGCACGATTTCACGCAGCTGCACTCACACAAAACCTGCTTCCTGAATTTGGTTGGGAAGTCCTTGATCACCCAGACTTAGCACCAAGTGAGTACCATCTGTTCACTGACTTGAAAAAGTGGTTAGATGGGCAGCGGTTTGACTCCAATGATGAGTTAAATTCCAGTGTGGCAGATTGGCTGACTACTCAGGAGCGAACATTCTACAACATGGGCATAGAAAAGTTGGTGCCTCGCTATGATAAGTGCCTCAACAATGGTGGTGACTATGTAGAAAAGTAGTTTACATATACACGAAACTTTTGTATATAAAAAAATTATTGTTGTCATTCATGTGTCTGTTTATTGGTCTAGCGGAGTTTAACAAACAAATAGCCCTCGTAGTTTACTCCAAAGTTGTTTACGTGTCGGTAAAAGGTGTATATTAATTAAAATTCTTCTCATAAAAGTAAACAAGTTTTAATTCTGTACAAGTCTGTACAAAGACGCCAACGTTAAAACAACCGTTTCTCTCACTATCTCTGACATCGCATTCCTAACAAGGTCTTTTTAAGTTGAAATCTCGTCTGTTATTTTTTTCCCAGCTTAAAATAATTTAATATTATTTCTTTGTATTGCGCGAGCTGTTTTATAAAAGTATGTAAAAAGTGCGTTGTTTTGCGAAGCTAGGTTGGTACACGAGGCATAACTTCAGTAGCAGCAGCAGCAGCATGCAGTAGCAGTAGTGGTGGCAGAAGGGGGACGGTGATAAACAGCGTGCCAAGCATGCCAGCTATGCGGGGTTTGTCTTTCTGTTAATCATATCTATGCAGAGCACAGTCGAATTCCTGCCTGCGCTGGGGCGCTTTGTGTTGTGACGTACCGTCCGTCAACTATTCCGACTATTTAAAACTTTTTGTCACATACGCATGGTGGGCGGGGGGGAGGAGCGACATGTTTGCTGGGATTCGCAGCATTCAAATGTACACGACCTCCTCGTCTTGACAAGTTGTTTTCGTAATGTTTTATTCGAAATTTTACTGGAATTAAATTATCTCCGCCTTTCAAAATTATTATATCGAGGTATAATATAATTGTTTTTTAACTCTTTGTCAATAATTTTATTTCCTCTAACAACGTATCAATTGTAAAATATTCAATTATAATTAAATCAAGAATACATTTGTCGATGACATTTTGTTATATATAGGCCTATAATTAATTTTGTTTGTAATTCACTGTATATGGCGATGGCGACATCAGTGGCTGAAACGTAATCATCAGATTTTAAAAACATTGTTGTTTTCAGTTGACTAAAATATTTTCAGTATATTTTTTTTAATATTTCAGCTACTAGCTTTGAACGATTACTTCTACTGCACAAACGCCGCTCACATTAGCCTCCTTTGACATTAAAAACCTGTACACAAACATCCCCATCTCTGAAACAATCACCATCCTACAAAACAAACTCAAACAGAACAACACACCAGACGAACTTATCAATGAAATAACAGAAACTCTGAACATTATCACAAAACAAAACTACTTTACTTATAACAATAAATACTACACACAGAACGACGGCCTCCCCATGGGCTCCCCCATATCCAGCATTCTAGCAGAAGTCTTCCTCCAACACTTAGAAAAAACAAAAATACTCACAAACAATGACAGACACTCACATAAAATACTATATTGGCACAGATACGTTGATGACATTCTAATACTATACAGGGGAAACAAAAGACAATGTGAACAGTTACTAACGCACATAAACAAAATACATAAAAACATAACCTTCACTGCCGAATACGAACACAACAATACCATAAACTTCTTAGACCTCTCCATCACAAAACTAGAACACAGGCACAAATTCAGTATATACAGAAAACCAACTACAACTGACACACTAATACACAACACCTCCAATCACCCAATACAACACAAACTAGCTGCTTTTAGAACCATGATACATAGATTTAACAACATCCCCTTAGATGAAATAGACTACAAAGACGAACTAAACACGATAAAATATCTAGCAGAATCTAACGGTTATGACAGAACAATAGTCAGTAAACTCCTACACAAAACACAAAACAAACAACAGACAAAGACAGAAAACAACAAATTCATAACACTAACATACATCAACAAACAAACAGAAAACATTGCCCACAAATTCAAAAAAGCAGGATACAGAATCGCTTACAAAACTACTAACAAAACAAAACGCATGCCCAAAGCACAAAACAAATTCGATCTACCCGGTGTATATAAACTAAATTGTTCAAATTGCAGTAAATTCTACATAGGCCAGACAGGACGTAGCTTCAAACAGAGATACATTGAACACACAAAAGCACTCCACACCACTACAGAATCTACCTTCGCAAACCACCTCATTGAAGCAAACCACACATATAAAAACATCGACAATAACATGAACATACTACACGTACACACAAAAGGCCGAAAACTAGACACTCTAGAACAATTAGAAATATACAAACACACAAAAACAAATAAAAACGACATCCTAAACGAACAGACACAATTCAAATCGCACGCATTATTCGAACACATCTCACCACACACACACAGCTTCAATCTTTCGAAACACTTTCTCGTCGCCAACAACAAGACGAGCAGCGCTACTAACGACAGCCTCTGATGAAGCCTTCTATAGGTGAAAGCCGGTTTAGGCTGTAAGGTAAAACTTTACGTTTTTACTTATAAAAAACTTTGTGTTCCGAGTCGTCAATATTATAGTGATATTTAGATATAAATTCCTTCACGTTCACACTATGCAAATTCACGTTCACATTACCACGTGCAGATTACTGTGTCAGAGGTTCTAGGTATGATTTGTTTGCTGATTTGAGTGAGGTGTCAGCAAACGAAATTTTGTGACGGACTTTTAATTTCGTTCGTCACTAAAAGTCACTACCGGCACCTTTTTACCGACAATGTATTGTTAAAGGGTTTACTTGTCACTTTTGTGTGTGTGTGTGTGTGTGTGTGTGTGTGTACATGCCGATTGCAGACTTGTTTGTGTGTGTGGACCAAATTTCCCAAACTTTTGTCGGTGTAATTTGCCGCACAGAGAATACTGGAAATCGGGGTGTTTCTGTTGAAGATACACACAGGCCCACTTTATAAGCAGTTTAAAACTTAATTTTATTTATCCAAGTGAAGTCAAAATTCTGTATATATTAGCTTTGGCTAATTTTTTCTCAATTCAAATAGCACATAAAATATTTTAGCGTCTTAAATATGAAAAACAAAGGGCTAACATTCTCTTGTTTTAATAAATAATGATATTATAATGGTCCTTGTAAATATATAATTAATATAATTATATAATTAAAGTATTACAATGAGATAATGGTCTGTGAAATCACTTCGTATGATGATTACGAACCATCGAACGTTAAGTTTCAAAATCGTGTATTTTGCATACTGTAGACACAGCTGCGAAAGTTTCGTTGTACTCAACTCTGAACCCGGTATATAATCCGTTGGCGGATAGTTCTATAAACTTTGCAGTGTGGTAATAAAAAATAAACTCAAATTGTCGCACTGCGGTTACCGGCTTGTTATATCCTACTGTTGTTTGCGTGGGACAGTGAAATCTATTAAAAAGACAGCTGGCGCTATTCATTAGTTCTTAATAAATAATTGGCGTAAAAACATTTTACGTAGTCTCACGAAACAGACTATTTTCAGTACCCTTTGGATGTAATCATTATCATCGTCATCTAAAGGGCGCCTTGTCATCGTCATCATCGCCTTGTCGAGTTAGCCACGTCTCTTTCTAAATTATTGTTTTCTCTAAATCGCAGTACAATAGGGAGTTCATCTCCTTTCCCATGTCTATGAAGAACACTGCTCTTGGTCGTATTCTTGGTTTTTACCACAACAGCTTTCCTTCAAAAATGTTACTTAAGAATTGACTGTGTCGTAACACGTGCCCGATCAATTTTTCCCTTCTTCCTGCAATCATTTTTAAAAGTGATCTATCTTCGTTCACTTCTGCGAGGACCTGCTCATTACTTTTTAATGCAAAATAACTAAAAAGTTAACAAATGGCCAAACACAAAACACAAAATAACGGTTAAAAATATTTCAACGTTTGGAAGATTATCAGTGTAACGATTATCGCGGTCACTACCTAACATCACAAGATTTCTGTCTATGATTAGAAAGAAATTTAATTATATTAAAATTTCTAAATTTAATCTATTCTGTAGGTTTGTATCTTAAACATAATTTTCTTTACTTAGTAAGTGACAGGGAGGTGCTTACAATCGTACTCCATTTGTTGTTACGTGTACTGTCGACATTAACTGTAATTAGTGACAATGAGATTGGAGTTGATATACTAGTAAGTTTAAAATACTAGTAAGCTTCCTCATGCAGGTTTACTGGTACCACCAACGACACGACGTGAATTAAAAATAACTTTAGTGGTTTTGACATTATTGTTCGTTAGACGCCAAAACTGCCCGGAAATTAGCCGACTACGCAAGCTCTATTAAGTTTGTTTATCTTCATCGTCGTCTTCACAACAAGGCATAGGCAAGGTGCTGCCTGTTCCGCCTTGGATAATCGTCCAGCCGTCTCTTCCTGGGTCTACCCACACACCTGTGTCATACAGACTTGTATTTCCAGATTTGTTTGGCCAGTCTGGAATCTGACATTCTTTCTAAGTGTTGTTCCCACCGCTGTTTGTAAACTTTCAATTTTTCATTCAAGTTAAAAACTTGTAACTCGTCTCTTATAGCTTCATGTCTTGTATGGTCAAGTTTAGAACACCCTTTAGCTCATCTTAAGAATGCCATTACCAATGCCTGTATTTTTACTGTCCTGGTTTTTAGTTGTTATCCATAATTCACAGTGCAGGGACTGTGATAACTTTGTAAAACTTTAATTTTTTGTATCTCGATGTACGTACTTTGTTCCCAAAATTACGGTTGATTGTTTCACAGCTCGTCTGGAACTTACCTAATTTAACATCAATATCATAATTTTTCTATCATAACCACTATTATTTTTCAAATGATTAAAATGGCTCACTTGTTCTAGAATTCGATAACTAATTATTATTTTTCTTCTTATTGGCTCCGTAAGTTTGTTAATTTCAATTTTTTTTTTAAATTCGTTTGTTACAAAACGTTAAAATAGTTTTATTCATAATTCGCGTACACTGTTCCCTTGCAAACTTAATTCTTTTCCGTGGTTCATAGTCACGGAAAAGATAATCTGATATTTTGGAACTCACTATGTAACGGGAATATGTTAAAACTTCATAGATTCGACTTAGGAGACATTTTACTGTACAGTAATTTTGTCTGCCCGAAAAATAAAACAGTGGGGATGGACCTGTGTGTGTGTGTGTGTGTGTGAGAGAGAGAGAGAGAGAGAGAGAGAGAGAGAGAGAGAGAGAGAGAGAGAGAGAGAGAGAGTGAGAGAGAGAGGTTATGACTGAATAGAGCTGACAACGCTGTGATGAATCACTAATGGGTTTTTGACGTAAGCGGCTCAAACAAGTTGACACTAACATTCAGCGGTGGGTTTACCGGTCGGTTGGATATATATATGTACGTGTGTGCGATGTGACCCAGTGATCCAAATGTGACACCACGACGAGTGTTGCTATTTATTTTTTACCGCGACAGTCGGGCAACCTTCACCTGGTTTTGCTTCGAAACCGCAACAAATAGCGTCAACACCTGATCTCTCCCATACATATCTGTACTGTAGTGTACTGATGCTCGTACGGCGACAATTGTATTCCGTCCGTGGCGCAAAACACGCTTCACATATAGCGTCACTACTTGATCATCAGCATCGTTACCATTCCAAGGACTACGCCGTAGACCTTGTCCGGAACCCACCTCCTCCTCGGCCTACAGACATCTCTATTCCTAGACGGATACCGGGCATGCGGTTCAAGTGTTCACACTATCTCCTTCTGTGGTCTTCAATCTTCTGGTGCAATGATACAATGTTTAAATCGCGTCTAATATCCTCGTTCCTTCTCCGATCCAAGAGACAACAACCTCGCGTCTCTTAGAAATTTCATTTTGGCTGCCTGAATCCTCTGCACGTCCCTTTTACCAAGAGTCCATGTCTCACTAGCATACAGGAATATGGAGAACAGCCACAGTTTTATAAAATTTAATTCGTGTATCCTTCCATGTTTTATTTTTCGGGTACCTATGAATCGTTCCAGAGATGCGTCTAAATTTTGTTAGCTTACTATCCTAATCAATATTTTATCCATATATAATATTACCACCCAGGTAATTAAAATGAATAACCTGATCCAGAATCTGATTATTCACGACTATCTTAGTTCTTATATGATACCTGCCCTGAAATGCCATCGGACATATGAACTAAAAAAGTAGTTTTACAGGACAATGTGATGGTTGATCGTGTTGGTACACAAGCTGCCACCAAAGCACTCTATCGATGAACAAATCAATTTTATCTTGCTAATAAGCGGATACTGGTTGTACTACTTTCTGAAGCCTAATCTGTGTAGAAATAAATTTTTAATTAAAAAATTAAGACGACTAATCACATTAGAAGACTGCAGAACCGACATTAATCTTTACCAGCGACTTACATTTGGTTGAGAACGATTGATGTCTATTTTTAATTTTCTACCAGACAAATTTTAAGATTATGTCAAAAAATAAATTTATTAAGTTTCAACGAATCTCTGTTTAGGATTCAATAGTGCAATTGTAAAACATTGTGTAATTCTATGTAGTAAAAACGTGATTGTTAAATTTGATTTTTTTCAATAGTCACGAAAGGTTAACTGCCCTGAAATGCCATCGTTTTAGATTTTGTAGCAGGGATTTGTAGCCCGTAGTCTTATATGATGCTATTGAACATAAATATCGCCCATTGCAAGTGGTCTTCTGTTTTCTGTATCATTACCTTGTCATCTACATAAAGCAATGCATTCACATGAATATTTCGCTGAAGTGATATTTCCGAGCCAACTTTAGCTGTCCATTGCCGAAATAGGCAATAAGTGTAATAATAATTATTTCAACACTGTCACGCTGTTTCTCCTACGGCGCCAGTCACCATACGGAATTTAATATCACCCAACGCTGAGGTTTGATCACAAAATTGCATCATTTATTTGCAGCTTTTGTTTTCCATTTAATAACGCCGCGGTATCAACTAACTGTCACAGTACAGTACTGCTAACTGGGTCAACGCAATTAAGTTCAGCAATAGTGTCCTAAACGTTCGATCAGCTGTTGTGTCGATGCAGAGAAATTCTAATGATCGAACAGAAATCATTTTATTTTATGACTGTCATCGTTACTAGTAGACTACATTCCTTCTCCACCCACAACAAGTCTTTATTTTTATTGTCATTTCTCCTTTTCGAAATATTTAATAACAATAATTGCAATGGTTTCTTCATTGTCTGTTGTTGTTGTTGTTGTTGTTGTTCGTGATCAGTGAAGATGAGATTCCCCTTTTCTACCTTTCCATTAGGTCTCTCGTCAAGAGGACGCAAAAATCTGCGGAAAACTGCGATTATGAATTCGGATAAACACGCGCGGAAACGGTCGAATGATCTAAATGGCTGGGGTTCTTTCTGGCCTCGTCCGTTGGTACCCGCGTAGAAGACCGTTCCGAATTCGAGCCCATCCAATTGTGGGTGAATATTTCTTGCGAAAAATCTACATGGATAGCAAAATTTTGATCCTTCTGGTCCAGATAGGACTACGTTTTTGGGACTAAAAGTTGAGGTGTCGAAAGATATGAACAAATCGGGTAACTTTTATTCCTTATTTTTATAACTCTTACTTTATAGTTACAGTCAGTCGTTCTTGAGGAGAATCGTCTCCCGAAATTTACTCTGTTTTTCAATTCGACAGCTTATTGCCTCCAACATATAACGGAATGTTTCGCGTTTTGTGCGGAACAGCCCGAAATGTTATTCCTATCGTTTTGTTAATCCCTTCACAGTTGAAAAAATTTGGCAGACTGCTTTCGTTTCAACAAAACGTCACTCTATATATTTTGTTGTATTTTCTTGTGCCTAATAATTCTAATAAAGGTGTTTCTAATGCATACAGGTAATAAACATTATACTCAAGCGTCATGGTCGCAATCACAAGATTTGGCAAAATACTGTTATAGTGGATGTGAAAGGCACACGAATTCGTCAGAATTCGCTGTCACTTCCCCGGTACTAGAGGCCTAGTAAGTCATGTGATTGCAGGTGCACTACAATCTATAATTTAGGTGTAACTGGTAAATTTAAATAAATTATATTTAGACGATTTTAAGTTAAATTTACAGTTTTAAATGAATTTTTACCTCCTCTTAAGAATACCATTTCCGAAGCCTTGTAAGCAAGTTGCTCTGAACTTGACCATATAAGAAATGAGACCATAAGGGTGAGTTCCAAGTTTTTATAATAAAAAAATAATAAAAAATTAAAAGACTACAAACAAGGGTGGAAAGAACACTTAGAAAGAATGTCAGATTCCAGACGGGCCAAACATGTCTGGAAATACAAACCTGTAGGACACAAGTCTTCCTACAAACAAACCAGGAAGAGATGGCTGGAGGATCTTTGAAGGTAGACAGTCAGCACCTTGCTGCCTGTCCGCCTTGTGATAGCTGTGATATCGCGATGTGAAGATGACGATGAAACGAAGTTTTCTACAATTGTCTTAAGATCTGCAAGATTATTTTTAGCTATACTAACTTTTACAACTTTCAGATTTGCCTATCAATATTTATACCTTGTCGCATCTCCGGTCAACACTGGTATCATGACGTCAGGAGTGTCTTTTAAATTAGACATCTGACGCAGTTAGCCACTCACAGAGATCCTGAACCAAGTGTAAATCAAAGATCAAAGCATATCGGATTTTTTTCTTTTGTTTGATTTCTGGATGCATTTAATATAACTCAAGACTATTTTTTAAAAATCCCCCGAGCCGTGTTTTTAGACGTTTATTTTAACAGTTAAAAATATGTTTTCACATATATTTGAAGAAACAGATATATTTGCTGTAATAAAAATTTAAATATATAAGTAGTAGTGGTGATGTTGACTCTGCTGTAATCAAGCCCCACTGTTCGGGCTAGTCGATTTGTAATAAAATAGAAATATTAGATATTGAGTCTGTGTGTTCTTATTTGGTGTGTTTAATTGGTGTGGCTCTCGACGTCTTACTGGCCTGAAACACTTCCTTAAGTTTCCCAGCTGGTCGAGTCCCAATGGTAGCTAGACCGGTCGAGTAGCGTAATGTTGATGAAGAAATATATGTTCAGCTCCACCAAAAGTTTCAAAACAAAAATTGTTGTTTTGAAGAAAATTTAAAAAAAAAATTATGCTTTAGAAAAAATAATTAAAAAAAATTTTCTTTTTTATTTATTAATTAATTATGATCAATTAATTAATATAGGGCTGTGAAGTTTTAAAAAGTGTAATGCTCTTCTGAAAAATTTTATTGAAGTTTTGGTATATTTTAAATAAACTATCACCACTCATAAGATTGTCTTCAAACCAATCGATATTTGTTTACCTTTTTTTTTTTAAGGTTATCTTCACTTATAGGTGGTAAAGTCCTGGTAGATTATTAATTAGAATTATATTAGTGGTAATTAGAAATATTTATGAAATAAAGAACTATTTAGTGTTGAAAAGTATTAATGTTTTATTAGTTAATAGCAATATTGACTCTTATCGATTATAATATCGATTCTCAGGATATCGAAAAAGTTACAAAGTATATTATATAAAATTCAAACAGGGTTCTTTAAACAGCCAATTATTATCAAAGACAGAGAAATCGGGCTAATATTTAAAAAGTATAACGTTACAACAAATTAATAATTATTACTAAATACAGACATTGAATAGAAATTAATAAAATTGTTTTCACCAACAGCTGATGTGAACACTGAAGGCATTGAAATTGTCAAAGTAAGATGGCTGCCGTCAAGCTGGTCAAAATGTCGCTCGTTCCTGCTACGTTCCAAATAATGTATTTTCTGGCAGTATTCCTGTTCTGGTGTCTGCAAATCTCTTGTTAAATGTTGTGTAGTGCCTGGTGTAATGTTTCTGGGTTGTATTTAGTGTATCCGTGTAATTATAAGTTCAAACACTTTTCCCGATACCGACACTAATACTTGGTTAATGTGTTATACAGTTTTCTGGTGTTTTGTGGTGTTTTTTCGGAGTAGATATGTATTGTTCAGTGTTACGTAGTGTTTCTTGATTGTTTCTGTTATAATATGAGAGTTCTAGAAGTATTTAATAAGTCACTCGCGATTTCACAATAACGTACTATTCACTCCTTGACTTTACCATTGTAATATAGGTTAGGCTCGTTACAAAACGTTTGTCATGTTAACCGTTCAAATACCAATAATCAACTAACTATTTCCTCCAGTTTCAACTAAACTCTTAGCCCATATAATATTATTCTTAACATTGTTCAAATAAAATTTCACATCCTGTGCACACTTTAAAATTCACTATATAAATGCCTAAACTTTGGTTATTTATCAATTTTATTCACTAGATGTTATTTAAATTAATCTTTCAGTTCATTCGGCTTATTTTCAGATTAAATAATGCCGTTTTATAGAGTTTTCTGTCCAAAATTAGTAATTTTACTTTCATTTTTGGTATTCTCTGAAAAGTCAAAACATCAAAATTTACTTCCTGTCATTATATAAAATTCATCCATTTTATCCGTTATATTTAACATTAATAATCTTATATTGTATTAAAAGGTTTATATTCCCTTATTTTCTGGTAATTAATTGAATTAGTTGTATTCTGAAACATTATTCTGAAATATATGACTCCCATGTCCAAATTTCTGAATTTAGTCATTTTCATTTTTATTTATAATTCTGAATATAATTTATTAAAATCTCTCTAAATGGTATGTGCAATTATATGGCATGATCTCAAGTTTATTTTGTCTAAACCCCTTTTGTTTATTTGCATTTAAATGAGCAATTTCTCTGTTTTGATGAAGTTTGGTTTCCATTCTTTTGGCCTAGGTTTTTTAACAATTTTTCCTTACAAAATGTTTTACAAACAATATATGATGTGTGATACCCTCTCTGACTTTTACATATAGTATTATAAATTAAACATGTTTTCCAAATTACACAATAACAATTAGTATTGGTTACAATACAAATAACAGTTAAACAAATAAAGAATATTTTTAAATAAATGGTTGTCTTCAAGTCAGACATTCTACAACAAAATCCTTATTTCTAACATGGAAATATGGTTTACAAAAAAGGTTTTTTACTAACTAACATCTTAATTACTCTCTACTATTTACAAGTAGTAACTATTTTTATAGTTCTGATGTTAGTTGTATCAGACCCAAACAAATGGTCTTATATCTAACAAATTTTTAAACATCCTTATACTATATCCATAAAAACCTTACATCTATATTCTTGTTGCTAACTATTATTACAAGTAGGATTCTACAGTTTTTATACCGTCTTTTACACATTGTCTTTGGGGAATTGTACCCTGTCATTAATAAATAAATAGTATAAATTGTTCGAAAAGTATTATGAAATCTTTTTTTTTCTTTTTGCATATAAAACAAAATGTTATTTTAAACCGATTTATGTTTTATAAATAACATATTCTCACAGTACACATTTCAAGTCATTGGAAATTGTATATTTCATTGCATTCAATGTTTCTGATTGCCAAGAATGAAACACAAGGTTCATTTTTTATAATACCCAAAACTATCACTGGTTCACTTTGCACTTTTATATTATGTTATTGCTAAATGGTCGTATAGTCTTATTAACATAATAAATTGGTTAGCGTTATACAATGGAGATTTGTTCCATGGGTACTATATTATTGTTTCATCTTAGTTCACAGGCAACTTTTACTTTATACACTTCTCTCTCTTAAATTTGTATACATGTGGTTTTCATTTCGTTATACTTTTATTTTTAAATATTTATTTTGGGGATACAGGGATTTGGGTGTCTTTTATAAGAGCATGACATCTTCTTCAGGATGCTGCCTTCTTCTTCTTTCATCAGTCTTCTTTTCTCCTGCCTTCTGGGACTGGTATCTTCTCCATCTTCTTCTTGATGCCATCAGGTTTCTTGGGCTCTTCTCCATCTTCTTCTTTATTTTAGAAATACACAACCTGTATTGGTTGATCTTGGTTTATTTTAGGGTTTCTATTCTATTCATTCTCCCTCGTTGTGGGTTTGGTCATATTCTGTACTGCTTGGTTACTTACTTTCTTACCTTCCTGGGTTATAACTTGAAAACCTTTGGTTATGAGACTGGTTTTGTATGACTCATCACTAGTAACTCCTTTTACTTGAACTTGTATTTTCTTTTTAATAATGATTTCTTTCCACAGTTGCTACGAATTAATCTATTTATATTAAACTTAATGCTTTCTTCCAAATTTAAATATTATAACTTTATTATTCTAATGATCAATTGCCATTCAATATTATGCTTATATCTGTTATGTTACAGATTGCTCCCCTTAAGAAGTAATTATTTCAGACATGTTTATGGATGAAATAATTTCTTATGATAATTTCATCATTTCTTATAATTCATTTTCTTCTCCATTTTTATATCGAGTTTTTTATATTAGAGTTTTATTAATTTTATGTATATGGTTACTTGTTTTACTACTGATCCTTTTCGGATAGTTAGTGTCTTCTGAGATATATTTTAATTGTAATACATTTTCTTTCTTTATCAACTTCGTGTTGCATCCTTGGGATATTAATTCCCTAACATTCCCTATCACGTGGGCTGGGGCAGATCAGAGGGGCACTGTACGCTACTTCTCTGCTGGCCATACACCACTTCTATAAATTGAGTACAGAGGCATATCCATCCCTGCTCAAAAAAAAACATAATGCTTCTGGAATTATCTTCAGTCAGTCATCGAATAAATAAATAAAAAGTAGTCTCATTTTCGACTAATAAAAATATCTTTGGATTCTTCACTTCGTAGTCTCTCAGATTATCTCACATTTTCTATCTTAATAAATCTTCATAATTATTATTATACTCATTATATATATATATTTTTTCAAAACTCTTAACTTGTCTGATATATTTATTTTAATTATGGTTGAAAACCTTTCTTTTAATAATTCTGGTTACTGTTTACAGTGTAACTCTCTTTCTTCTCCATCTGAATTCTCTTTATACTTTCTTCTGGTTACTCATAGTATTAGCATGGTCTTTATATATAGTCTTTCTTATTCATTATTTGAATGGTCTTAATATATCATATTTAATTTTTTAACATTGTATCTTTACTTTAGATATACAGGTTGTTATATTGATCATTTTATTTAAACATTTTGGTTCTTTCCTTTCTCTTAGAAAGTTATTAATCCGCCTTCGCATTCATTAACATTAATTCATTTATATTATATTTCATGTGGTATTTCTTCTCTTTGCATTTCATATAGGTCTTATTATTATCATTTTTTCAAAATCATCTTCTCCATCTGTTTGGTATGAGTTGTTCTTCTTTGCTCTTAATTAACTGTTTTCATTATCGTTTCATAGGTAATTAGTCTCATTGCTTCCAAATTTTTTCTTCTCTTGCATATTACACTCTTTTTTGTTATTCTTCTCTACTCCTTCAAATGCTATTGTGAATATCTAGCATTTAATCTGGATTAACGTTAATTCTCTTATCTGAATTAATCACTTTATTTTCTTCTCAATTCAATTATAATTGACACATAATTATTTTTTGGAACTTGGTTAGTCTTAATGTAAAATTCAAACTATTCTTTTCATTTAATTGAAAAATATTTCTCATAAATCCTTGTAATATGTTGATCTTATCTTGTTTCAAAGTTCTGACGTTCTATCAACATTCAAATTCTGTTTAATTCATTTATTCCCAGAATTGTTTCATTCAGAATTGTTTATAGTAATGTGATCTTACTATTATTTCTGAATGTTTCGGTATTTCTCCAAATTCAAATTCTTCTTAATTATTTACCATAAAGTTTTCTCATAAACTTAGTTATAGTAAGTTTGTCTTACTTCATTTTTAAATTTTTTGTATATTAAATTCAAAATTCTTTTCTTCTTAATTCTTCCAAAATGTTTTTCTCATAATTCAGCGGTAGTAAGCTGTGCTTGCTTAATTTTAAAATTTTTTTAAATTAAGTTCAAAATTCTCTCTCTTTCTCTTTCTTCCATAAAGTTTTGTTCTAAATTATCAGGTTGTAGTAAGAAGTACTTACTCAATTTTAAATTTTTATAATAAATTCAAAATTCCTTTTCTTTCTCTTTCTTCCATAAAGTTTTTTCTTCAAATTATTAGGTTGTAAGTTGTTCTTACATATTTTAGAATTTTTTAAAAACAATATAATATATATGTTTGTCAAATTCTAAATTCTTTCTTTTTCTTCCATAAAGTTTGTTCCAAAATTATTAGGTTGTAAGTTGTTCTTACATATTTTAGAATTTTTTTAAAACAATATAATATATATGTTTGTCAAATTCTAAATTCTTTCTTTTTCTTCCATAAAGTTTGTTCCAAAATTATTAGGTTGTAAGTTGTTCTTACATATTTTAGAATTTTTTAAAAAAATATTAAATTCAAAATTCAAAACTCACAACTCATTCTTCATAATATTTCTTCATAGAAGCTTGATTGTACACTCCTTTGATTTTTCCTGAAACGATTTCCCTCAACTCATATGTATTGTTATGCTTATCATTTACCACAACATATGGGCCAGTGTAAAGTAATAATAGTTTTTTGGTTATGCCTTCTAAGGTGCTAGGCAGCTCTCTATTTTTTAGGAGGACTTTTTCACCTTCTTTATATGTTACTATACGCCCTATTGCCTTCTGGTATTTAGTTTGCCGTTTTTCCTGATCTTCTGCTACCTTGTTGTAAAACTTCAACTGGTTGAATTTCCTATTACCGTTTGCTGGAAATTCAATGATTTGTTCAATGTCTCGGGGAGTCGGCTTCTCATACATGGCTGAGTATGGTGGGATTCCTATAGCTGGATGGTGGGCATAATTTAGGAATGTTTCTGTCGCTGCTAGGTACTCTTGCCACTTTTTCTGTTGGTTGTGACAGTACGTGCGCAATATCCTACCCACTTCTCTCAGTACTCTCTCAGCCGGATTGCTACTTGGGTGGTAGACTGATGTCTTATACGTTTTGACCCCAAGTGCTAATAAAGTGTCTCGCCATCTCCTCCCCTTAAATTGTGTACCATGGTCGGTAATAATGGAAGATGGTCTACCGACCTCTGGGATATACAAATCGATAATCACCGCCAAAACCTTTGTTGTTGTTGCCCGATTAACCGGATATAGCTTTATATACTTGGTGTAGTGATCCATTATGATTACCAAGTATTTATATCTGTGTTGACCACCGCTACGGGGAAATGGCCCGCATATATCCAAAAACACTTTTTCCAGTTTTGTGTTGGAAGTTATTGGTATCATGATACCCTCTGTCTTTTCATTGTTTATTTTGGCACATTGGCAGATCTTACAGGATTTGATGTATGTTCTCACCTTGCGGTTGATATTCTTGATCTTACAGTTTTCTTCTAGAGCCTGTATCACTTTTAACGCTCCCATGTGACCATACCTGACATGGTAATCGATGATGACCTCCTTTTCGATTTGGTGTGGGATTATCATCTTCCATGTCTCATCGTCCAAGGCGGTTTTTATGAATAAAATTCCCTTGTTAAGGTGGTAATATTTAGAAATGGTTTCATCATTGGCTTCCAAACGACTCACAATGTTTTTCAGCTTAGGATCAGACTGCTGATGGATTCGAATATTTATTAGCAAAGCTTGTAAATCGGCTCTGGTCGTGAATATGTTATAAATTTTGACCAAGCTCTCCTTCTCCCCTTCGAAAGTCTGATCATCCAGATTTATACGTGACAACACATCCGCTACCACGTTCTTCTTTCCTGGAATGTATTCCCATTTCAGGTCATATTCTTGTAGGGCGAGTACCCACCTAGCCAATCGGCCGTGACTCAATTTGCACCTACGAAGGAACGAGATGGATTTATGATCAGTTCGTACCGTGACTTGATATCCGAGAATGTACGTCCGGAATTTGCTGCATGCGAACACCACGCTCAACAATTCCTTTTCTGTCACACTGTAGTTCTTTTCGCACTGGTTCAGTGTGCGACTAGCGAAGCTTATTACCAGATGTTGTCCCTCCTCATCTTCCTGGTATAATGTCGTTCCTAAGCTTAGGTCGCTAGCGTCACAGTTTAGAAAGAACGGTTTCTTAAAATCTGGGTGACGAAGTATGACACTCTCCAGAAACTTCTCTTTTATCAAGCGGAAAGTAATATCTTGATCTTCACCCCAAGTCCATTTGTTCTTGGCAGATAATTGTGGTTGAAACTTGCCGGTCAACTCGGAATATCGGCTCTGAAACTTCCTGTAATAGTTACAGAGTCCGAGGAAAGATTGCAATTGTTTCCTGTTTCTTGGTTGCGGGAACCTCTGAATTGCCTCCACTTTCTCTGCTGATGGGGTAATACCTCGGTCGTCTAGGTTGAAACCTAAGAATTGTACCTCGCGCGCTATGAACTTGGATTTCTCCAACTTCAGTGTTATGTTGTTCTGCGCTAGTTTGTTTAGTACAAATTCCACTCTGTAACAGTGCTCCTCCCAGGTTCCGGATGTGATTGGTAAATCGTCAACATAGACGGTGGTAAATTGGAGCGCTTCTTGTCCAAGAATCTGGTCCATGCATGCCACAAATATGGCGACAGAATTGACAAGTCCGAAGGGCAGTCTCTTGAACTGGTAATTGCGCCCTTCGAAAATGAACGCTACATACTGGCGGCTTTGTGGATGCAGCTCTACCTGCCAATAACCACAGACCGTATCCCAGGTGCTAATAAATCTAGTACCATGAAAACGTTTTAAGATCTCTTCTATTTCACCGGGAGAGGTTCTGTCATTCACAATTGTCTTGTTCAACTCACGCGCATCTAAACAGAGCCGGACTTGTCCGTCTTTCTTCGGAACAGCAATAATTGGACTAGTGTAAGGTGATTGACTAATCTCAATTATGTCATTATCTATCATCTTGTTTATCTCTGTTCTCACGGCTTCTTTGAGCGACTGCGCTATTGGATATGACCTCCGGTTAAACTCTACATTTTCTTTAAAACGAAGTTGGCACTGGTAGTTTTTTACCTTCCCTGGTTCATCAGAAAACACCGCCTTGTATTTCTCATATATAGCGATTAGACGATCAGCCAGATGTGTTGGTAATTTCTTGTTATCGCTTCCGCACTGGAAATTCCGTAATTCTTGGATCTTAACTGACCATAAATCCTCTCCTCCATGACTGTATATTATGGGTTTAGAAAGAGGGCTGTTTCTAATAACATTTATTTTACGAAGTTGTTGATGTACAGGGCTGGGAAGTATAGTTGTGCTTCCTACCAGATCTGCGGTCCATGTTACTCCGTCTGGGAAAAGTGATACTTTATTTAAATTAAGATCGATTACTGCCGAATATCTACGAAGAATATCGCAACCGACTAAGATGTCAAATGGTAATCCAGTGGCGATTAAAAATTCCATGTCTAAAGCTATATCACGGCTAACGACACTTAAGGAAACTTGCTTCCTGATGGTTTTATTCTGGTGGCCAGTTGCACCTACCAACACAATGTTGTTGACTGGTAACATTGGCAAAGTTTTACCCCATGTACTCTGTATTCTCTCCAACTCATTGGAGTTTATTATTGAAATATTAGCTCCTGTGTCTATCATTATTTTAGCGGGAACTCCTTCCACCTCCGCTGTTATATAAATTATCTCATTATTACTGTTGCTGAGACTCTTCTCGTTCTCTTCCAAAAGTTCAGTTCGTATGTCTTTCAGATAATGGTTACTTATAATAGTGATGTTTTTATGCTGGTTTGCTTGTCGCACTTCATCCTTTTCTAACCCAGGAAGTATAAGCAGTAACGGGTCATCGTTGTTGATTACTGCCTCCTCTCGTTTAAAGTATTTTGGTCATTGTTTATGTTATTATTGACCGAGGCATCGTTCGGGAAACTCTGGTTTGTTTCCTGACGTTCTGTACCCTGGTTGATGTTTAACGCCCTGTTCTGTTGTCTGCCAAGATCTTCCAGGCTGGTACTTCGTCTTTCCTGTTCGTATCTTGGGCCGTCTCGTTCCGCACTCCTCCATCTTCGGCCGGCGCCGTGGAAGCTGCTCCTCCTCGGTTGATAATATCTCCTGGGTCCGCGATCTTCTGCTCTTATAAAATTTACCCTAGGGCGCGACACTCGGTTATTACTATTGCTATTATTGTTATTACTAAAATTATTATTATAGTAATTTCGGTTAGGTGGGTAAGGTCTGTCACCATTATTGTTGGGATATGGATTTCTCTGACTGTATGGGACATTATTATTTTGTTGATAAAAATTGTTTCTATTGTTTGGGTAGGGGTTGTTATTCCTAACGCCGTTAAAATTACCGTTAAACTGGTTATTCCGCGGCGGGTTGTTAGGGCCGTCGTAATTACTAGGCTGGTTCCGGTTACTTGTATGGTTATTGCCGTTATTGGGGTAGATAGTCGGTCTCGCTTCTGGTCTCTCATTTCTCTTCCTGCTCTGCCGATAATACTCTTCGTTCTCGTATCCCTCCAATAACTCGGTCATTCCCTGGATCGTCTTGATCTGGCTACCTCTCCGGGCCCTGATAATGTCCTCATCATAATGATACGATATCTTGTTCACTAAACATTCTTCTGGGATTGCCGGCTCGAGGTGTTTTGCCATGCACACCTTCCCCAAGAAATATGCCGTCATACTGCTACCTAATTGTGCCCTGTATCTTCCATTACAAATATTGTCACGTATCAAGTTCTGGGTGGTCTCAGACCAGTATTTTGTCTTAAACATTTTCCGGAACTGTTGGTAGTCGGGAATTTCACTCCGGTTGGCCATCCACCAATTATCAGTTATGTCTCGGAAAGACTCGTCTAATATCTCCCTGCTATGGCTCCATTGGGTAATTTTATGCTTGGTCAAATATTCTTCTACCCTAGCCAGGAACTCCATCGGCTTGCGTTTGTGTTGCCGGAAGTTGAGCCACTCTCGGCTTTCGTTGACAGGCAATCCGGTGAAATGAGTCGGTCTGTTTCTTATTGCTTCCATCTCCTCTCGGCTTTGTCGCACCTGACCGGTGATACTGGCCACGGTCTCTTGTATATCGTTACATCGTTCTGTGACTTGGTCGCGTACTTTTCCGAATTCTTCTTGATTTTCCTTCCTCTGTTCTTCTACCTTCCTACGACTATGTTCTTCGATATTTGTGAACTTGATGTTCACCACTTTAAACTCATGCACCTCCTTTTCGGTCTGGTTGCACTTTCCATCAATCTCTCGAATCTGTCGATTGACCATTATATTTTCTTCTTCCATCTTCTTATTCATCGCTTTTTTGTTAACATTGATTTCTTTATTCAGTTCTTCTCGCAACAATTCCATCCTTTCGTCCAGTTTGTCCAAATTCTCCTGATTGACTTCTCTTAACTCTTCTCTTAAAATTTGATTGTCCTCTCTCAATTCTTCCAACTTCTCCCCCATCATCTCTTCAAATTTCTTATTATCTTCTTTCAGCTCTTCCTTCAATTGTCGGTTGTTCTTCTCTATCTTCTTCCTGGTTTCATCGATTTTCTGATTGGTGTTCTCAATTTTATTAATCAATTCTTCTTTAGTTGACTTGAATTCTTCCTTGAACGCTAGGTTGTCCTCCTTCAATTCTTCCATGTTCTTGTTCATCCCAGTCAACTCTTCTTTTGTGGATTGATTATCCTTCTTCAATTCTTCTAACTTTTCTCCCATCCTCTCTTCCATCTTCTTGCTGTTTTCTTCCATCTTCTCTTCCATCTTCTTGCTGTTTTCTTCCATCTTCTTATTTGTTGTTTCGATTTTATTTCCTAAATCTTCTTTCAGAGACTGGCTATCTTCTTTCCTTTCCTTATTACTTTCGTCTATCTTCTTGTCCATTTTCTTACTCAAGTCTTCCTTCAATTCCTTACTTGTGGATTCCATTTTCTTATTATTTTCGTCCATTTTCTTGTCCATTTTCTTACTCAAGTCTTCCTTCAATTCCTTACTTGTGGATTCCATTTTTTCCATCATCATCCTGAACATTTGTTGTGTTGTCATGTTCTCTGTTTCCTTCTCCGGCACATTGGTTTCCACTGTTTGTGTAGGCATTTCGGGTTGTTCGTCTGGTTGTTCAGTTTGCTTGGACAACACCGGCGGCAATGACTCTCCCACCTCTACTGGCGTCGCCTCTTTATTGTCCATTTCTATTTCTAATTCTTTTTCGGCCTCCGCCGCCCGTTTCTTAGATGTTGCAAGTCGTTGCATTTTCCCTTGAAATTCTCAGGCTTTGTAGCTGTTGCCTAGCTCCAACTATTGATTGGGCAGAATTTATTGGCCTTCCAATCGCTAATTAAAGCCCCTAAAGTTGTGCGCCAATTTGTAATAAAAATTTAAATATATAAGTAGTAGTGGTGATGTTGACTCTGCTGTAATCAAGCCCCACTGTTCGGGCTAGTCGATTTGTAATAAAATAGAAATATTAGATATTGAGTCTGTGTGTTCTTATTTGGTGTGTTTAATTGGTGTGGCTCTCGACGTCTTACTGGCCTGAAACACTTCCTTAAGTTTCCCAGCTGGTCGAGTCCCAATGGTAGCTAGACCGGTCGAGTAGCGTAATGTTGATGAAGAAATATATGTTCAGCTCCACCAAAAGTTTCAAAACAAAAATTGTTGTTTTGAAGAAAATTAAAAAAAAAAATTATGCTTTAAAAAAATATTAAAAAAAATTTTCTTTTTTATTAATTAATTAATTATGATCAATTAATTAATATAGGGCTGTAAAGTTTTAAAAAGTGTAATGCTCTTCTGAAAAATTTTATTGAAGTTTTGGTATATTTTAAATAAACTATCACCACTCATAAGATTGTCTTCAAACCAATCGATATTTGTTTACCTTTTTTTTTTAAGGTTATCTTCACTTATAGGTGGTAAAGTCCTGGTAGATTATTAATTAGAATTATATTAGTGGTAATTAGAAATATTTATGAAATAAAGAACTATTTAGTGTTGAAAAGTATTAATGTTTTATTAGTTAATAGCAATATTGACTCTTATCGATTATAATATCGATTCTCAGGATATCGAAAAAGTTACAAAGTATATTATATAAAATTCAAACAGGGTTCTTTAAACAGCCAATTATTATCAAAGTCAGAGAAATCGGGCTAATATTTAAAAAGTATAACGTTACAACAAATTAATAATTATTACTAAATACAGACATTGAATAGAAAATAATAAAATTGTTTTCACCAACAGCTGATGTGAACACTGAAGGCATTGAAATTGTCAAAGTAAGATGGCTGCCGTCAAGCTGGTCAAAATGTCGCTCGTTCCTGCTACGTTCCAAATAATGTATTTTCTGGCAGTATTCCTGTTCTGGTGTCTGCAAATCTCTTGTTAAATGTTGTGTAGTGCCTGGTGTAATGTTTCTGGGTTGTATTTAGTGTATCCGTGTAATTATAAGTTCAAACACTTTTCCCGATACCGACACTAATACTTGGTTAATGTGTTATACAGTTTTCTGGTGTTTTGTGGTGTTTTTTCGGAGTAGATATGTATTGTTCAGTGTTACGTAGTGTTTCTTGATTGTTTCTGATATAATATGAGAGTTCTAGAAGTATTTAATAAGTCACTCGCGATTTCACAATAACGTACTATTCACTCCTTGACTTTACCATTGTAATATAGGTTAGGCTCGTTACAAAACGTTTGTCATGTTAACCGTTCAAATACCAATAATCAACTAACTATTTCCTCCAGTTTCAACTAAACTCTTAGCCCATATAATATTATTCTTAACATTGTTCAAATAAAATTTCACATCCTGTGCACACTTTAAAATTCACTATATAAATGCCTAAACTTTGGTTATTTATCAATTTTATTCACTAGATGTTATTTAAATTAATCTTTCAGTTCATTCGGCTTATTTTCAGATTAAATAATGCCGTTTTATAGAGTTTTCTGTCCAAAATTAGTAATTTTACTTTCATTTTTGGTATTCTCTGAAAAGTCAAAACATCAAAATTTACTTCCTGTCATTATATAAAATTCATCCATTTTATCCGTTATATTTAACATTAATAATCTTATATTGTATTAAAAGGTTTATATTCCCTTATTTTCTGGTAATTAATTGAATTAGTTGTATTCTGAAACATTATTCTGAAATATATGACTCCCATGTCCAAATTTCTGAATTTAGTCATTTTCATTTTTATTTATAATTCTGAATATAATTTATTAAAATCTCTCTAAATGGTATGTGCAATTATATGGCATGATCTCAAGTTTATTTTGTCTAAACCCCTTTTGTTTATTTGCATTTAAATGAGCAATTTCTCTGTTTTGATGAAGTTTGGTTTCCATTCTTTTGGCCTAGGTTTTTTAACAATTTTTCCTTACAAAATGTTTTACAAACAATATATGATGTGTGATACCCTCTCTGACTTTTACATATGGTATTATAAATTAAACATGTTTTCCAAATTACACAATAACAATTAGTATTGGTTACAATACAAATAACAGTTAAACAAATAAAGAATATTTTTAAATAAATGGTTGTCTTCAAGTCAGACATTCTACAACAAAATCCTTATTTCTAACATGGAAATATGGTTTACAAAAAAGGTTTTTTACTAACTAACATCTTAATTACTCTCTACTATTTACAAGTAGTAACTATTTTTATAGTTCTGATGTTAGTTGTATCAGACCCAAACAAATGGTCTTATATCTAACAAATTTTTAAACATCCTTATACTATATCCATAAAAACCTTACATCTATATTCTTGTTGCTAACTATTATTACAAGTAGGATTCTACAGTTTTTATACCGTCTTTTACACATTGTCTTTGGGGAATTGTACCCTGTCATTAATAAATAAATAGTATAAATTGTTCGAAAAGTATTATGAAATCTTTTTTTTTCTTTTTGCATATAAAACAAAATGTTATTTTAAACCGATTTATGTTTTATAAATAACATATTCTCACAGTACACATTTCAAGTCATTGGAAATTGTATATTTCATTGCATTCAATGTTTCTGATTGCCAAGAATGAAACACAAGGTTCATTTTTTATAATACCCAAAACTATCACTGGTTCACTTTGCACTTTTATATTATGTTATTGCTAAATGGTCGTATAGTCTTATTAACATAATAAATTGGTTAGCGTTATACAATGGAGATTTGTTCCATGGGTACTATATTATTGTTTCATCTTAGTTCACAGGCAACTTTTACTTTATACACTTCTCTCTCTTAAATTTGTATACATGTGGTTTTCATTTCGTTATACTTTTATTTTTAAATATTTATTTTGGGGATACAGGGATTTGGGTGTCTTTTATAAGAGCATGACATCTTCTTCAGGATGCTGCCTTCTTCTTCTTTCATCAGTCTTCTTTTCTCCTGCCTTCTGGGACTGGTATCTTCTCCATCTTCTTCTTGATGCCATCAGGTTTCTTGGGCTCTTCTCCATCTTCTTCTTTATTTTAGAAATACACAACCTGTATTGGTTGATCTTGGTTTATTTTAGGGTTTCTATTCTATTCATTCTCCCTCGTTGTGGGTTTGGTCATATTCTGTACTGCTTGGTTACTTACTTTCTTACCTTCCTGGGTTATAACTTGAAAACCTTTGGTTATGAGACTGGTTTTGTATGACTCATCACTAGTAACTCCTTTTACTTGAACTTGTATTTTCTTTTTAATAATGATTTCTTTCCACAGTTGCTACGAATTAATCTATTTATATTAAACTTAATGCTTTCTTCCAAATTTAAATATTATAACTTTATTATTCTAATGATCAATTGCCATTCAATATTATGCTTATATCTGTTATGTTACAGATTGCTCCCCTTAAGAAGTAATTATTTCAGACATGTTTATGGATGAAATAATTTCTTATGATAATTTCATCATTTCTTATAATTCATTTTCTTCTCCATTTTTATATCGAGTTTTTTATATTAGAGTTTTATTAATTTTATGTATATGGTTACTTGTTTTACTACTGATCCTTTTCGGATAGTTAGTGTCTTCTGAGATATATTTTAATTGTAATACATTTTCTTTCTTTATCAACTTCGTGTTGCATCCTTGGGATATTAATTCCCTAACATTCCCTATCACGTGGGCTGGGGCAGATCAGAGGGGCACTGTACGCTACTTCTCTGCTGGCCATACACCACTTCTATAAATTGAGTACAGAGGCATATCCATCCCTGCTCAAAAAAAAACATAATGCTTCTGGAATTATCTTCAGTCAGTCATCGAATAAATAAATAAAAAGTAGTCTCATTTTCGACTAATAAAAATATCTTTGGATTCTTCACTTCGTAGTCTCTCAGATTATCTCACATTTTCTATCTTAATAAATCTTCATAATTATTATTATACTCATTATATATATATATTTTTTCAAAACTCTTAACTTGTCTGATATATTTATTTTAATTATGGTTGAAAACCTTTCTTTTAATAATTCTGGTTACTGTTTACAGTGTAACTCTCTTTCTTCTCCATCTGAATTCTCTTTATACTTTCTTCTGGTTACTCATAGTATTAGCATGGTCTTTATATATAGTCTTTCTTATTCATTATTTGAATGGTCTTAATATATCATATTTAATTTTTTAACATTGTATCTTTACTTTAGATATACAGGTTGTTATATTGATCATTTTATTTAAACATTTTGGTTCTTTCCTTTCTCTTAGAAAGTTATTAATCCGCCTTCGCATTCATTAACATTAATTCATTTATATTATATTTCATGTGGTATTTCTTCTCTTTGCATTTCATATAGGTCTTATTATTATCATTTTTTCAAAATCATCTTCTCCATCTGTTTGGTATGAGTTGTTCTTCTTTGCTCTTAATTAACTGTTTTCATTATCGTTTCATAGGTAATTAGTCTCATTGCTTCCAAATTTTTTCTTCTCTTGCATATTACACTCTTTTTTGTTATTCTTCTCTACTCCTTCAAATGCTATTGTGAATATCTAGCATTTAATCTGGATTAACGTTAATTCTCTTATCTGAATTAATCACTTTATTTTCTTCTCAATTCAATTATAATTGACACATAATTATTTTTTGGAACTTGGTTAGTTTTAATGTAAAATTCAAACTATTCTTTTCATTTAATTGAAAAATATTTCTCATAAATCCTTGTAATATGTTGATCTTATCTTGTTTCAAAGTTCTGACGTTCTATCAACATTCAAATTCTGTTTAATTCATTTATTCCCAGAATTGTTTCATTCAGAATTGTTTATAGTAATGTGATCTTACTATTATTTCTGAATGTTTCGGTATTTCTCCAAATTCAAATTCTTCTTAATTATTTACCATAAAGTTTTCTCATAAACTTAGTTATAGTAAGTTTGTCTTACTTCATTTTTAAATTTTTTGTATATTAAATTCAAAATTCTTTTCTTCTTAATTCTTCCAAAATGTTTTTCTCATAATTCAGCGGTAGTAAGCTGTGCTTGCTTAATTTTAAAATTTTTTTAAATTAAGTTCAAAATTCTCTCTCTTTCTCTTTCTTCCATAAAGTTTTGTTCTAAATTATCAGGTTGTAGTAAGAAGTACTTACTCAATTTTAAATTTTTATAATAAATTCAAAATTCCTTTTCTTTCTCTTTCTTCCATAAAGTTTTTTCTTCAAATTATTAGGTTGTAAGTTGTTCTTACATATTTTAGAATTTTTTAAAAACAATATAATATATATGTTTGTCAAATTCTAAATTCTTTCTTTTTCTTCCATAAAGTTTGTTCCAAAATTATTAGGTTGTAAGTTGTTCTTACATATTTTAGAATTTTTTTAAAACAATATAATATATATGTTTGTCAAATTCTAAATTCTTTCTTTTTCTTCCATAAAGTTTGTTCCAAAATTATTAGGTTGTAAGTTGTTCTTACATATTTTAGAATTTTTTAAAAAAATATTAAATTCAAAATTCAAAACTCACAACTCATTCTTCATAATATTTCTTCATAGAAGCTTGATTGTACACTCCTTTGATTTTTCCTGAAACGATTTCCCTCAACTCATATGTATTGTTATGCTTATCATTTACCACAACATATGGGCCAGTGTAAAGTAATAATAGTTTTTTGGTTATGCCTTCTAAGGTGCTAGGCAGCTCTCTATTTTTTAGGAGGACTTTTTCACCTTCTTTATATGTTACTATACGCCCTATTGCCTTCTGGTATTTAGTTTGCCGTTTTTCCTGATCTTCTGCTACCTTGTTGTAAAACTTCAACTGGTTGAATTTCCTATTACCGTTTGCTGGAAATTCAATGATTTGTTCAATGTCTCGGGGAGTCGGCTTCTCATACATGGCTGAGTATGGTGGGATTCCTATAGCTGGATGGTGGGCATAATTTAGGAATGTTTCTGTCGCTGCTAGGTACTCTTGCCACTTTTTCTGTTGGTTGTGACAGTACGTGCGCAATATCCTACCCACTTCTCTCAGTACTCTCTCAGCCGGATTGCTACTTGGGTGGTAGACTGATGTCTTATACGTTTTGACCCCAAGTGCTAATAAAGTGTCTCGCCATCTCCTCCCCTTAAATTGTGTACCATGGTCGGTAATAATGGAAGATGGTCTACCGACCTCTGGGATATACAAATCGATAATCACCGCCAAAACCTTTGTTGTTGTTGCCCGATTAACCGGATATAGCTTTATATACTTGGTGTAGTGATCCATTATGATTACCAAGTATTTATATCTGTGTTGACCACCGCTACGGGGAAATGGCCCGCATATATCCAAAAACACTTTTTCCAGTTTTGTGTTGGAAGTTATTGGTATCATGATACCCTCTGTCTTTTCATTGTTTATTTTGGCACATTGGCAGATCTTACAGGATTTGATGTATGTTCTCACCTTGCGGTTGATATTCTTGATCTTACAGTTTTCTTCTAGAGCCTGTATCACTTTTAACGCTCCCATGTGACCATACCTGACATGGTAATCGATGATGACCTCCTTTTCGATTTGGTGTGGGATTATCATCTTCCATGTCTCATCGTCCAAGGCGGTTTTTATGAATAAAATTCCCTTGTTAAGGTGGTAATATTTAGAAATGGTTTCATCATTGGCTTCCAAACGACTCACAATGTTTTTCAGCTTAGGATCAGACTGCTGATGGATTCGAATATTTATTAGCAAAGCTTGTAAATCGGCTCTGGTCGTGAATATGTTATAAATTTTGACCAAGCTCTCCTTCTCCCCTTCGAAAGTCTGATCATCCAGATTTATACGTGACAACACATCCGCTACCACGTTCTTCTTTCCTGGAATGTATTCCCATTTCAGGTCATATTCTTGTAGGGCGAGTACCCACCTAGCCAATCGGCCGTGACTCAATTTGCACCTACGAAGGAACGAGATGGATTTATGATCAGTTCGTACCGTGACTTGATATCCGAGAATGTACGTCCGGAATTTGCTGCATGCGAACACCACGCTCAACAATTCCTTTTCTGTCACACTGTAGTTCTTTTCGCACTGGTTCAGTGTGCGACTAGCGAAGCTTATTACCAGATGTTGTCCCTCCTCATCTTCCTGGTATAATGTCGTTCCTAAGCTTAGGTCGCTAGCGTCACAGTTTAGAAAGAACGGTTTCTTAAAATCTGGGTGACGAAGTATGACACTCTCCAGAAACTTCTCTTTTATCAAGCGGAAAGTAATATCTTGATCTTCACCCCAAGTCCATTTGTTCTTGGCAGATAATTGTGGTTGAAACTTGCCGGTCAACTCGGAATATCGGCTCTGAAACTTCCTGTAATAGTTACAGAGTCCGAGGAAAGATTGCAATTGTTTCCTGTTTCTTGGTTGCGGGAACCTCTGAATTGCCTCCACTTTCTCTGCTGATGGGGTAATACCTCGGTCGTCTAGGTTGAAACCTAAGAATTGTACCTCGCGCGCTATGAACTTGGATTTCTCCAACTTCAGTGTTATGTTGTTCTGCGCTAGTTTGTTTAGTACAAATTCCACTCTGTAACAGTGCTCCTCCCAGGTTCCGGATGTGATTGGTAAATCGTCAACATAGACGGTGGTAAATTGGAGCGCTTCTTGTCCAAGAATCTGGTCCATGCATGCCACAAATATGGCGACAGAATTGACAAGTCCGAAGGGCAGTCTCTTGAACTGGTAATTGCGCCCTTCGAAAATGAACGCTACATACTGGCGGCTTTGTGGATGCAGCTCTACCTGCCAATAACCACAGACCGTATCCCAGGTGCTAATAAATCTAGTACCATGAAAACGTTTTAAGATCTCTTCTATTTCACCGGGAGAGGTTCTGTCATTCACAATTGTCTTGTTCAACTCACGCGCATCTAAACAGAGCCGGACTTGTCCGTCTTTCTTCGGAACAGCAATAATTGGACTAGTGTAAGGTGATTGACTAATCTCAATTATGTCATTATCTATCATCTTGTTTATCTCTGTTCTCACGGCTTCTTTGAGCGACTGCGCTATTGGATATGACCTCCGGTTAAACTCTACATTTTCTTTAAAACGAAGTTGGCACTGGTAGTTTTTTACCTTCCCTGGTTCATCAGAAAACACCGCCTTGTATTTCTCATATATAGCGATTAGACGATCAGCCAGATGTGTTGGTAATTTCTTGTTATCGCTTCCGCACTGGAAATTCCGTAATTCTTGGATCTTAACTGACCATAAATCCTCTCCTCCATGACTGTATATTATGGGTTTAGAAAGAGGGCTGTTTCTAATAACATTTATTTTACGAAGTTGTTGATGTACAGGGCTGGGAAGTATAGTTGTGCTTCCTACCAGATCTGCGGTCCATGTTACTCCGTCTGGGAAAAGTGATACTTTATTTAAATTAAGATCGATTACTGCCGAATATCTACGAAGAATATCGCAACCGACTAAGATGTCAAATGGTAATCCAGTGGCGATTAAAAATTCCATGTCTAAAGCTATATCACGGCTAACGACACTTAAGGAAACTTGCTTCCTGATGGTTTTATTCTGGTGGCCAGTTGCACCTACCAACACAATGTTGTTGACTGGTAACATTGGCAAAGTTTTACCCCATGTACTCTGTATTCTCTCCAACTCATTGGAGTTTATTATTGAAATATTAGCTCCTGTGTCTATCATTATTTTAGCGGGAACTCCTTCCACCTCCGCTGTTATATAAATTATCTCATTATTACTGTTGCTGAGACTCTTCTCGTTCTCTTCCAAAAGTTCAGTTCGTATGTCTTTCAGATAATGGTTACTTATAATAGTGATGTTTTTATGCTGGTTTGCTTGTCGCACTTCATCCTTTTCTAACCCAGGAAGTATAAGCAGTAACGGGTCATCGTTGTTGATTACTGCCTCCTCTCGTTTAAAGTATTTTGGTCATTGTTTATGTTATTATTGACCGAGGCATCGTTCGGGAAACTCTGGTTTGTTTCCTGACGTTCTGTACCCTGGTTGATGTTTAACGCCCTGTTCTGTTGTCTGCCAAGATCTTCCAGGCTGGTACTTCGTCTTTCCTGTTCGTATCTTGGGCCGTCTCGTTCCGCACTCCTCCATCTTCGGCCGGCGCCGTGGAAGCTGCTCCTCCTCGGTTGATAATATCTCCTGGGTCCGCGATCTTCTGCTCTTATAAAATTTACCCTAGGGCGCGACACTCGGTTATTACTATTGCTATTATTGTTATTACTAAAATTATTATTATAGTAATTTCGGTTAGGTGGGTAAGGTCTGTCACCATTATTGTTGGGATATGGATTTCTCTGACTGTATGGGACATTATTATTTTGTTGATAAAAATTGTTTCTATTGTTTGGGTAGGGGTTGTTATTCCTAACGCCGTTAAAATTACCGTTAAACTGGTTATTCCGCGGCGGGTTGTTAGGGCCGTCGTAATTACTAGGCTGGTTCCGGTTACTTGTATGGTTATTGCCGTTATTGGGGTAGATAGTCGGTCTCGCTTCTGGTCTCTCATTTCTCTTCCTGCTCTGCCGATAATACTCTTCGTTCTCGTATCCCTCCAATAACTCGGTCATTCCCTGGATCGTCTTGATCTGGCTACCTCTCCGGGCCCTGATAATGTCCTCATCATAATGATACGATATCTTGTTCACTAAACATTCTTCTGGGATTGCCGGCTCGAGGTGTTTTGCCATGCACACCTTCCCCAAGAAATATGCCGTCATACTGCTACCTAATTGTGCCCTGTATCTTCCATTACAAATATTGTCACGTATCAAGTTCTGGGTGGTCTCAGACCAGTATTTTGTCTTAAACATTTTCCGGAACTGTTGGTAGTCGGGAATTTCACTCCGGTTGGCCATCCACCAATTATCAGTTATGTCTCGGAAAGACTCGTCTAATATCTCCCTGCTATGGCTCCATTGGGTAATTTTATGCTTGGTCAAATATTCTTCTACCCTAGCCAGGAACTCCATCGGCTTGCGTTTGTGTTGCCGGAAGTTGAGCCACTCTCGGCTTTCGTTGACAGGCAATCCGGTGAAATGAGTCGGTCTGTTTCTTATTGCTTCCATCTCCTCTCGGCTTTGTCGCACCTGACCGGTGATACTGGCCACGGTCTCTTGTATATCGTTACATCGTTCTGTGACTTGGTCGCGTACTTTTCCGAATTCTTCTTGATTTTCCTTCCTCTGTTCTTCTACCTTCCTACGACTATGTTCTTCGATATTTGTGAACTTGATGTTCACCACTTTAAACTCATGCACCTCCTTTTCGGTCTGGTTGCACTTTCCATCAATCTCTCGAATCTGTCGATTGACCATTATATTTTCTTCTTCCATCTTCTTATTCATCGCTTTTTTGTTAACATTGATTTCTTTATTCAGTTCTTCTCGCAACAATTCCATCCTTTCGTCCAGTTTGTCCAAATTCTCCTGATTGACTTCTCTTAACTCTTCTCTTAAAATTTGATTGTCCTCTCTCAATTCTTCCAACTTCTCCCCCATCATCTCTTCAAATTTCTTATTATCTTCTTTCAGCTCTTCCTTCAATTGTCGGTTGTTCTTCTCTATCTTCTTCCTGGTTTCATCGATTTTCTGATTGGTGTTCTCAATTTTATTAATCAATTCTTCTTTAGTTGACTTGAATTCTTCCTTGAACGCTAGGTTGTCCTCCTTCAATTCTTCCATGTTCTTGTTCATCCCAGTCAACTCTTCTTTTGTGGATTGATTATCCTTCTTCAATTCTTCTAACTTTTCTCCCATCCTCTCTTCCATCTTCTTGCTGTTTTCTTCCATCTTCTCTTCCATCTTCTTGCTGTTTTCTTCCATCTTCTTATTTGTTGTTTCGATTTTATTTCCTAAATTTTCTTTCAGAGACTGGCTATCTTCTTTCCTTTCCTTATTACTTTCGTCTATCTTCTTGTCCATTTTCTTACTCAAGTCTTCCTTCAATTCCTTACTTGTGGATTCCATTTTCTTATTATTTTCGTCCATTTTCTTGTCCATTTTCTTACTCAAGTCTTCCTTCAATTCCTTACTTGTGGATTCCATTTTTTCCATCATCATCCTGAACATTTGTTGTGTTGTCATGTTCTCTGTTTCCTTCTCCGGCACATTGGTTTCCACTGTTTGTGTAGGCATTTCGGGTTGTTCGTCTGGTTGTTCAGTTTGCTTGGACAACACCGGCGGCAATGACTCTCCCACCTCTACTGGCGTCGCCTCTTTATTGTCCATTTCTATTTCTAATTCTTTTTCGGCCTCCGCCGCCCGTTTCTTAGATGTTGCAAGTCGTTGCATTTTCCCTTGAAATTCTCAGGCTTTGTAGCTGTTGCCTAGCTCCAACTATTGATTGGGCAGAATTTATTGGCCTTCCAATCGCTAATTAAAGCCCCTAAAGTTGTGCGCCAATTTGTAATAAAAATTTAAATATATAAGTAGTAGTGGTGATGTTGACTCTGCTGTAATCAAGCCCCACTGTTCGGGCTAGTCGATTTGTAATAAAATAGAAATATTAGATATTGAGTCTGTGTGTTCTTATTTGGTGTGTTTAATTGGTGTGGCTCTCGACGTCTTACTGGCCTGAAACACTTCCTTAAGTTTCCCAGCTGGTCGAGTCCCAATGGTAGCTAGACCGGTCGAGTAGCGTAATGTTGATGAAGAAATATATGTTCAGCTCCACCAAAAGTTTCAAAACAAAAATTGTTGTTTTGAAGAAAATTAAAAAAAAAAATTATGCTTTAAAAAAATATTAAAAAAAATTTTCTTTTTTATTAATTAATTAATTATGATCAATTAATTAATATAGGGCTGTAAAGTTTTAAAAAGTGTAATGCTCTTCTGAAAAATTTTATTGAAGTTTTGGTATATTTTAAATAAACTATCACCACTCATAAGATTGTCTTCAAACCAATCGATATTTGTTTACCTTTTTTTTTTAAGGTTATCTTCACTTATAGGTGGTAAAGTCCTGGTAGATTATTAATTAGAATTATATTAGTGGTAATTAGAAATATTTATGAAATAAAGAACTATTTAGTGTTGAAAAGTATTAATGTTTTATTAGTTAATAGCAATATTGACTCTTATCGATTATAATATCGATTCTCAGGATATCGAAAAAGTTACAAAGTATATTATATAAAATTCAAACAGGGTTCTTTAAACAGCCAATTATTATCAAAGTCAGAGAAATCGGGCTAATATTTAAAAAGTATAACGTTACAACAAATTAATAATTATTACTAAATACAGACATTGAATAGAAAATAATAAAATTGTTTTCACCAACAGCTGATGTGAACACTGAAGGCATTGAAATTGTCAAAGTAAGATGGCTGCCGTCAAGCTGGTCAAAATGTCGCTCGTTCCTGCTACGTTCCAAATAATGTATTTTCTGGCAGTATTCCTGTTCTGGTGTCTGCAAATCTCTTGTTAAATGTTGTGTAGTGCCTGGTGTAATGTTTCTGGGTTGTATTTAGTGTATCCGTGTAATTATAAGTTCAAACACTTTTCCCGATACCGACACTAATACTTGGTTAATGTGTTATACAGTTTTCTGGTGTTTTGTGGTGTTTTTTCGGAGTAGATATGTATTGTTCAGTGTTACGTAGTGTTTCTTGATTGTTTCTGATATAATATGAGAGTTCTAGAAGTATTTAATAAGTCACTCGCGATTTCACAATAACGTACTATTCACTCCTTGACTTTACCATTGTAATATAGGTTAGGCTCGTTACAAAACGTTTGTCATGTTAACCGTTCAAATACCAATAATCAACTAACTATTTCCTCCAGTTTCAACTAAACTCTTAGCCCATATAATATTATTCTTAACATTGTTCAAATAAAATTTCACATCCTGTGCACACTTTAAAATTCACTATATAAATGCCTAAACTTTGGTTATTTATCAATTTTATTCACTAGATGTTATTTAAATTAATCTTTCAGTTCATTCGGCTTATTTTCAGATTAAATAATGCCGTTTTATAGAGTTTTCTGTCCAAAATTAGTAATTTTACTTTCATTTTTGGTATTCTCTGAAAAGTCAAAACATCAAAATTTACTTCCTGTCATTATATAAAATTCATCCATTTTATCCGTTATATTTAACATTAATAATCTTATATTGTATTAAAAGGTTTATATTCCCTTATTTTCTGGTAATTAATTGAATTAGTTGTATTCTGAAACATTATTCTGAAATATATGACTCCCATGTCCAAATTTCTGAATTTAGTCATTTTCATTTTTATTTATAATTCTGAATATAATTTATTAAAATCTCTCTAAATGGTATGTGCAATTATATGGCATGATCTCAAGTTTATTTTGTCTAAACCCCTTTTGTTTATTTGCATTTAAATGAGCAATTTCTCTGTTTTGATGAAGTTTGGTTTCCATTCTTTTGGCCTAGGTTTTTTAACAATTTTTCCTTACAAAATGTTTTACAAACAATATATGATGTGTGATACCCTCTCTGACTTTTACATATAGTATTATAAATTAAACATGTTTTCCAAATTACACAATAACAATTAGTATTGGTTACAATACAAATAACAGTTAAACAAATAAAGAATATTTTTAAATAAATGGTTGTCTTCAAGTCAGACATTCTACAACAAAATCCTTATTTCTAACATGGAAATATGGTTTACAAAAAAGGTTTTTTACTAACTAACATCTTAATTACTCTCTACTATTTACAAGTAGTAACTATTTTTATAGTTCTGATGTTAGTTGTATCAGACCCAAACAAATGGTCTTATATCTAACAAATTTTTAAACATCCTTATACTATATCCATAAAAACCTTACATCTATATTCTTGTTGCTAACTATTATTACAAGTAGGATTCTACAGTTTTTATACCGTCTTTTACACATTGTCTTTGGGGAATTGTACCCTGTCATTAATAAATAAATAGTATAAATTGTTCGAAAAGTATTATGAAATCTTTTTTTTTCTTTTTGCATATAAAACAAAATGTTATTTTAAACCGATTTATGTTTTATAAATAACATATTCTCACAGTACACATTTCAAGTCATTGGAAATTGTATATTTCATTGCATTCAATGTTTCTGATTGCCAAGAATGAAACACAAGGTTCATTTTTTATAATACCCAAAACTATCACTGGTTCACTTTGCACTTTTATATTATGTTATTGCTAAATGGTCGTATAGTCTTATTAACATAATAAATTGGTTAGCGTTATACAATGGAGATTTGTTCCATGGGTACTATATTATTGTTTCATCTTAGTTCACAGGCAACTTTTACTTTATACACTTCTCTCTCTTAAATTTGTATACATGTGGTTTTCATTTCGTTATACTTTTATTTTTAAATATTTATTTTGGGGATACAGGGATTTGGGTGTCTTTTATAAGAGCATGACATCTTCTTCAGGATGCTGCCTTCTTCTTCTTTCATCAGTCTTCTTTTCTCCTGCCTTCTGGGACTGGTATCTTCTCCATCTTCTTCTTGATGCCATCAGGTTTCTTGGGCTCTTCTCCATCTTCTTCTTTATTTTAGAAATACACAACCTGTATTGGTTGATCTTGGTTTATTTTAGGGTTTCTATTCTATTCATTCTCCCTCGTTGTGGGTTTGGTCATATTCTGTACTGCTTGGTTACTTACTTTCTTACCTTCCTGGGTTATAACTTGAAAACCTTTGGTTATGAGACTGGTTTTGTATGACTCATCACTAGTAACTCCTTTTACTTGAACTTGTATTTTCTTTTTAATAATGATTTCTTTCCACAGTTGCTATGAATTAATCTATTTATATTAAACTTAATGCTTTCTTCCAAATTTAAATATTATAACTTTATTATTCTAATGATCAATTGCTATTCAATATTATGCTTATATCTGTCATGTTACATTGCATATCTTAGCCTGCACCATTGTGCCTTTGTTCTTAGAAACAAATGTAAAATGGCGGTGGAGGTTTCTTGAAAGTCTGTCTTTCGGTTCAGTCAATTGACAAATCGAATTGTGAAAGTGACATCCCCCTTCGCCAGTGTTATAACCAAGGTGTTGGAGCTAAAAAGTTTAAGGATTCTGGAGTCAAAAAGTTATTTTTACTGGGGTTGGCGCCATGTACGCAAGAAAATTGTGATAATATTGTAATGCTATGGCCACTTTTGTGTATCAACGAATTTAAATGAACTGTTGCCACTTACTTGAAACTTGCGAATATGCTAACCGGTATTATGCCACAAGCAAGCAGTTTTCCTTGCACATGGAGTACTGCATTAAAAGTCAAACTAAATGTATGTGGTGCATATAGAACAATTGGGGATTGTTTAGAAAATTATGATGCTTAGGAAATAGCAGGAAGTATTAAAGGAAACTCCAAGAACTATAAGAACTGCATATATCCTCCGCTTATTTCAGGTAATGAAAACCATTGAAACAATTGATATAACACTGCCACCAGAACTACACTTAATGATTGGTGTAATTAATGTTATATTTAATCACATGTTAATCGAATTCAAGGAAGATAGTTTGACTTGGGCCAAGACATGCTGTGTTTCACAAGAGATAACTCACGGAACACCTTCTTTTGCAGGCAATTCTTGCAAAATCCTCTTGGATAAAGTGAACGTGCTGGGTGCAAACTGCAATATTGGTTGTTTGAAATATGTCAAGTGTTTAAAGGATTTACAAGATGTTGTCAATTCTTGTTTTGCTAAAGTTCTCAATCAAAGTTTGAAGATTACATAATTCAATTCCGTAAGGGTTACGTCGATTTGAAAATTAATATTACTCCAAACGTTCATGCAGTGTTTCTTCATGTCGCCTATTTGTGTTCAAAAATGCACAGAGGACTTGGTTTCTCTAGTGAACAGGACATGGAATCTGTGCAATCTGATTTTCAAAAAACATGGGCTAAGTACAAAGTTAGAAGTATCAACCCAGAGTATGCGGTTAAATTGCTGAAAGCCGTGCACGAGTTAATGTTTTCTACAAATTAATATTTGTACAATTTAATTTATTAGAGCTAAAAACATTAATTACACTGTACCTGTAATGTAAATTTATACACGCCTAATAATTGTATATACTCTGTTCTGGAAATATTATTACTTATTTCAGTCAATTAAAATAATGAAACTCATAGAGTCCCAAAAAAATAAAATTTGTCATTAATTAAATATTATAATTACCTTGGTTTCCTTCTTTGCAACTTCTTTGTGTTCTCAATATCGTATTTGTGTCCCGAAACGCGTAGTGTAGATTGAGAACACAAAGAAGTTGCAAAGAAGGAAACCAAGGTAATTCTAATATTTAATTATATAGGCAACTTGGAGACCACAACCATTATGTAAAATTTTTCATACATATATTTTTGTTGTTTTGATAGTTCTTCTTTTTTCACAGCACTAAATTAATATAGATTATTAAACTTTCACTTGTGAAACTTACTTTGTTTCCTCCCGTACGCGTAACTCTGTCTCACACCGCTGACGAAGGCGCACATCACGCCGAAACGCGTACGGGAGGAAACAAAGTAAGTTTCACAAGTGAAAGTTTAATAATCTATTTTAATATATTTTTGACTGTGAGTGCAAACTAGTTTCAAGATTTTTAGTGCCTGTTGCGAGAAATCTTATACAAATATATCAATTTTTTCAAAAATACTTGGACAAATTATTTTCAACTGTTAAAATTAACGTGTTGAAAAAACGGCTCTCGGGATTTTTTAACAATAGTCTTAAGTTACAACAAATACATCCAGAAATCAAACGAAAGAAAAAATTCTGAGGTGCTTTGACCTTCGATTTAAACTTGGTTCAGGACCCCTGTGCACTGATGACTTACTTTTTCTGAAAAAAGAAACGTATCGTCTATGCTAAAAATCGGTGGCTGTCATTAACAAGGAAATTTCATTACGTGTGCACCTTATTATTTATTACTTAGATAAATAAATGGGATACCTGGGAAGATCTCAGCCGAAAGAGTGAAAAAAGAAGATTATGAAAAGCCTTAAACAGTAGAAGGACGAAATGTGTAAGACATATCATGAGGTATAATAAATACGTGTTTATTTAAGAGACGAAATAATGAATTACAAAGAGAAAGGAAAGGCTAGGGAGGATATTTGTACACAGTGTGATGAAACAAGCAAAGATAATGTGTGTGTGTGTGTGTGTGTGTGTGTGTGTGTGTGTGTGTGTGTGTGTGTGTGTGTGTGTGTGTGTGTGTGTGTGTGTGTGTGTGTGTGTGTGTGTGTGTGTGTGTGTGTGTGTGTTACCAGAAGTTGAAAAATTTAGCAGTGATTAGGAAAATCTGAGAACTCTAATCTATTTTTCCATCAATCCTTTAGAAAGAGATAGATTGAATACAATATTTTTACGGTAATTTTGTGAATAGTTTTAAACTCGTAAACTATCAAAATAAACGCTTTTCTTGTATGATAAAATCAACTGACCTAGCTTTTGTGGAAAATACAATGCTCTAGCCTGACGATGGAGTAATGTAAGTTTCCTGTAGAGCAGCAACAGAAACAATTCACAATGGATAACTTTTCCATCATCATAAATGTTACGATAACTCATTGAAGGCTGAAACGATATTCTTACTGTAAAATTGTGGATTGCACTTTATTGTTGAGCCATACTTTTATTTGTCCAAGTTGTCATTACACAAGACGCTGAAGCAATATAGGTAGAAATTTAATGAACCACAACCGACTTTTGTTGCATACTGACTTGTAGCATTAAATGAATTTGTGTGTATATCGAGATATTGAATTGATACTGTATGCATAGATTTGAAGATAGAAAACATATAAAGCAGTCTGTGGTCAGAGTTGTATTATCAAAAAAACGTTGTTGTCAACTACGAATCATTTCTAATATTGTCTGCGTTGAACACATCATATTATTTGTAAACATAATGGAACTATTTGTTTAACAATATAAAAATAAATACATTTCAAATGATTTGTGGTACTGTATACAGAAAACTTGGAAATAAGACAAGGAAATACACAAAGATAAAATTCTATAAAGTAATGGCAACACCTGTTTTAACTTATGGAAGTGAAACTTCCGATGACGATGACGAGAAATGAAGAACGAAGAATACAAACAAGTGAAATGAAGTTCTTGAGGAAAACCGAAGGTTGCACCCTTAGAGATCAAATACGAAATGAAGATATAAGAACTGAGCTAAATGTATATTCTATGTCCAGCAGAATAAGGGAAGGACAAATAAAATGGAGCCGCATATTAAGAGAATGGAAAATATGAGGCTACCTAAACAATTAATACGATACAGACCTCAAGGTAGACGTGTTATAGGTAGACCGAGCAAAAGATGGGTTCAGTAAAGTCGGAACAGGCTGTAAGCCTATACCTTGACGTGGAGAAGAAGAAGAAGACAATATGTAAACAATTTTTTTAATTATTTACATATTGGTTATTACTTAACATTATTTACGAAAACATAATTATATTTAAAAATATTATTCGTGTTAATAATAGTTGAAATAATAACATTAATAGTTTATCATTCTTTCAATTTGAACACTCCTTTTGTTAGCGTTGGTAGGCTATTATTTTGTTACTAATGTATAAGCATTTGCTTTGTTTTTAAAATAGTTTCCTTGCAAAACAATAAACAGGTTTTTTTTTGTTACTAATTTTAACTTTAATTTTTTTAGCTCGTATTATAGATATTCTTCAGAGTATTCTTTATAATTTCAGTTTACAATTTTACAACTAATTCTTATAAATTCTAATATTTATGTTTTCTGTATCCACTGATTTTCAACCCGCATATAGAGGAAGCGGTGGTTAAACTCAAAGAAAAGTAAAGAACGGAACTAAACTTGAAGAGAAATTGTAAATACTTTACGCTTTGCTGATGATATAGCTGTACTTGTGGACTGTAAGGAGTACAACAATACTTTATGAGATGGATCAGATGCTAGAAAAAGAATAGAACAAGAGAATAAGTAGATATAAAACAAAATTAATGGTATATGCCAGAAATAACATTTTATTATTGGTTATAGCAACAGTTAATATTGGAGAGCATAACTATTTGGAAAGCAGTAGGAACAATGTAGGTTACCTAGGTTACTACACCTAACCTAACACCATAATTGAAGATGGCACAACGAAAAAGGGACAGTCAGAAGGATTCTTTAAGATAAGAGAGCATTTTACTGTAAAAATAGTATCTTGACTTCCAGTAAAGAAAGCCTTAGTATCAAGAACAACTTCATCAAAATGGACCTGTGAAGTGCGGCACTAAACGGTTATGAAACCAGGGCCATCTCAGGTGGAGGAAAAGAACATTAAACTCCTTTGAAATGTGGTGCTGCCAAATAATATTAAAAATTCAAAGGGTAGAAAAGGTATTAAATGAGGAAGTTCTAGCGAGGGTCACAACAAGAAGGAAACTTTGGAGACAAATCCTGGATAGGAGAGACCCATATATTAAGGAATGATAGAATAGTAAATAGTATGATTGAAGGCTCTACTGCGAGCAGAAATTCAAGCGGTGGTCCACGTTCATGACGCAAGTAAAGCATGACGTCCATAGAAAGGGCTACAGAGAGGTGAAGAACTTGGCGCGAGACAGAAGTGAATAGCAACCCAATCCTTCAACCAATAAGCCAACCAGTCCTCGGACTGATGACATTGATAACAACTTCGGTAATGTGCATATAAACACGCTTACTTTTGGCAGCCTACCCTGGACTTCTACAGCCTACTACTAGACTTCTTCCGTGGTATGAAAAGAATTCATTATTATTCTGCAGCGGCTGTTAGGCTTGCGAGGGGCAATTAAAACTTGATTTACCCGATCGGGTGACTACGACTCGCCAAATCGAATTTGGAAAAGTGGCAACGGTTAAGCAACAGCTTATTCCTGTTTATATTACCATAATGGCCTTTAAGTTTAACGGCTAATCATAGACCGTTCACTTTGTCTACTAGTGATGTCACTGATTCACGCCTGATGGCTTACGCCTGTACGTCAATAGTGATGGTTTTACGCCTGTACGTCAGTCAGTTACACATATATTGTGTAAACTTTTCCAAACTAAAGTATAGATAAAATACATAATGTCTTATTAATTGAATTGTTAAGTTACGTAAAAATATTGGTTAAAACTGTATAGATATTGAAGCTACTTTTACAAATCATTTTACAAAATCTTACAAAGTAGCGTTTTCAATACAATTTTGAGAAAAGACAAACGAAAATAAAATTAAATATTATTCCATACTCGTAAAAGTATGGAAACATTATTAATAAAGAATTTGTTCTTCGTCGGACGTTTGACTACTTGGCAAACCGGCAGGATTCCGTAAGCGCCGATCTTGCACTGATGACGTGTTCTGTTTGAAGATACTGGCTGGAAAAGGAAGCGTGTTTAATTTGGAGAGATGTCTTGCCTTTATCGACTATGAGAAAGCGCTTGATAGAGTCAACACATCCAGTGTGTGGGAGATTCTGCATAAGAGGGGTTATTATAAATATCTTATAGACATTATAAAGAGCTTATATTATCGCACAAGGATAGTGTTGTCTACAGGAGAGGCTTTGACAAGAGGAGATTTACATTAAACCGTCATTGGTCGCTACCTAAAGAGTCACGTCATTAGTCGCGTGCGACAGTTTTATTTCACACAACATATTTGTCACACTCTAAAATGATAAATCAGGTTTCCGTTGTTATATTATTTATTTATTTTTTATATTTTAATATTTTACTTTTCTTTGTTGAACACATTTGACATCTACAGTGTGTTGTTCTTAAATAGATTTCTGTAAATATTTATGAAATACAAGCTAATACATACTTGTACATCACTGTGCAAAAACCAGTTGTAGATGGGTGTTTTGTTTCTGTAGTTCAATTGTTTGCCACAGGTTTTATGCCTGGTAGATGTATTACAATATATACTCCTTTCATTGTTCACAGAAGGACTCGAACCAATTTGTTTTTATGGTGTTTTCCCAAATATGAAGGTTTTGGTTGCACACCTTGTCTGACTCATGAGCACAGAATTGTTCAGTATCAAAACAGTGGTTACACTTTTCTGATATATCTATCTGATTATACGTTCACGTGACTATCTACCTTGATATCTTGAACATTATTTTGCTCTAATTATCAATATCATCTTTTCTAATAAATTCTGGTTGAAAAACAGCGGAAGTCATACATTTACTTCTTTTCATTCCATTTGAAGAGCTAGGTCGAAACTTTTCTTCCCTCTACTCGTGTTAGAAAAACTTACTATAATTCAAATGAATTTGTTACGCCATTAAATAAAGAATTTATTGAAAGGAATTAACACACTAATAAAGCTAATTACTACTGTAAAAAGTTTAAAATAAAAATAGTTTGTAAAACATTTCGACGAAACCGAAACATCGAAGCATGATAATGTTTTAATGTGTATATATAAATATAGTAACAAATATTTACTATATAACAAATATATTTACTGTATAACAAACATTATTATGTTAAAACGACAGAAACCGAAGATTTCTAGACGGTGGGGAATCGAAAGCGTGGAAAAAATATAGTGTTAACATCACCTGGAGCGTTACATTTTTTGATGACGTTACACATTTTGGATCAAGCATTTTGTGGAATGACCCCCAGCCTAAAAACATTATCATGTTAAAATTAACATTAGAAAACCATTATTACAACAAGATTGTCCGGATTACAAGATTAAAAATTTCTGTGCAGAATACAAGAACTATGACTTCAGTGGGAAAGTACTCCTTGCGAACTAAAACTGTATCACATAATAAGAGTATATAAGAGGTGTCACATTTCCGCTTTCTTGATTGTGACATCACTTATGACTTAGATCATAATGTTGGTCATACGTTGGCACGTTTCAGTCAATATATTGAAAAATTCGTTAAGTATTATCGAAGAAAACAAAGAAAGAGGCTCGACTAAAATAAAGCAGCTGAGAATCGACTTAAAACTGAAGGAGCTGAAATGGGCTTCATCAGAAAATACTGCATGGAGATAAGATGCAGCCCTATAGAACAGATGATAGTATGCAAAAATAACAAGAACACGTCAACTAAATGCACCAAAACATGCTTCCAAAACAAATAACACATTAAAACGGGTGAGCATGATATTGCAAGGTTTTTTACAATATGAAACAAAGTTAATATTACTTGGTGGAGACAGGACAGGCATTTTTGTTAAAGCCATTAAGTAAAAGAGAAAAAAAAATGTTTCACTAAGTTATGACCATTATTGAAAATTATTCGAAAAGAGTCTCTTAACTTTAAAAGTTAACAAGCACCAGCTACTTCATTTGTTTTGCATAATAGAGCTAGTCTGATAAAAAAGTAACACTGGGTTTGCCAGTGTACAACATTGTACGGGGCGCGCCAAATGTAGTATTTTTAGACTAAATGTGTGTGTGTGTGTGTGTGTGTGTGTGTGTGTGTGTGTGTGTGTGTGTGTGTGTGTGTGTGAAAGGATCTTTTAACCTTTACCTCCAAGCAATGTCACGGTCGCAGATCGAATAACTCGTTATCGTTAAATCTGCGCGGTACATGCACAACAAATGGCAAAGCTGTGTAATCCCGCACTCCCACTAATTTACTGGACAAACGTCGATGTTTTCAGTTTAAACGATGGATGTGTATGAAAGCTGCACTGGATGCGGCGGACAGGCAGATGCATCTTCACACTGAAACTGTCGACAGCAAATATACGCTGGACACTGATCGGACTTATCTCTAGTACAGAATCGTGTCGGTGAAAAGTAAATTTAGAACGTAGTCATCAACAAGTAAAGTAACATTTACAATATTTAAAGATATAGTTATTGCACCACTTTAAGCAATCACGGATTGATTATTGAAACGTTTCCTGTAAAATAAGAATTTTTTCAAAGTGGTTGATCCTGGTCACTAATTGCGTTAATTTAGATAACACGGCCACTGAATAATATTTGTAATTCCTGCACAAGTAAGGTATTTCTAAGCAAATTTATGATGTTCTTACAACCTATTAGAGAATTCATTAGTCAGCATTCATTTGAGTGTCAAGTATTTGGTCGTGCATTTGTGTCACAATTGGAATCATTATCTTTAACCGTGGCTCTACAACCCTTGGTGGGTCTCGACCTGCTCCAAGTGTCGACTCCTCTTGAGCATTCGCAACAGTACATGATGAGACAGTGTTAGATCGTCAGCCTCACGCCCGACCCCCAACATGGAGGACAAGGTACTTTGATTCCAGGGTGTTCGTCCCCTAGCTAGGCTGCCTTCACCTCGGCTGTAGGGTCTTGTCCACCCCTGCTGTTAACCTACAACTGCCTTTCAATTCCGCCCGGTGATGTTCAGTTATGGCCCCAGCTGACTACTACCGTCATCGGCCCCATGCCAATCCTGATGGGTGCTGCTGCAGTAATCAATACTGCAATTTATTTAATTTGATTCATTTTATTTTTGACTATATATTGTATTAATTTATCGTTATTTTGGAGTGTTAGTGGTCTCAAATATTTCGACTAGTAATTTTATACAAACCACTATGTTGTATTTGGTACTGAGTCTAGTGGTATTTTCATATAGTGGTTTGTAGTCATGTAGTATTTGGTATTTTCATATAGTGGTTTGTATAAAATTACTAGTAGATATATTGTATTAGATTCTATATAACTAGAGAAACTATTTCAATACGGCTGTGGGTGTTTAACAAAACGCTTCGTATAAACTGTGAGCGTAGATTTCTCTGACGTTAAATAACTTCTTTCACTATTCGAACATCTGATACAGTACTAAACTATACACCAATGTTACATGATCTCATAAGAGTGGAATAAATCGTAAACACCGGAGAATTCGATGCTCGCAATTCTTATTAACAATAAAACAGTCATACTCATGTTAAAAACGTTCGCCTGGTTACAGAAACAATATTTATCTAAAAAAGAAGAGAATAGATATTTACCCCATTAAGTGGTAAGACATCATCATCATTATCAACATCTACATCAGGGATTAAACACTGATAGCGCCTGTTCCGGCCTTACAGGTTTGTTTTTGTCCGTCTTACTTTCGGGCGTCCGGGATTTCTTTTTGGCTATGTTATTATCTGCCTGCCTATTTAATTAGCCATTCCATTTGTTGCGATAGTCTATTATTTTCGCATTTATCGAAAATATATTCAGTTTATTCCAGATATCATCATTCCTATTACCATCTGTTAACGATATCCTGCCACTGAACGCATAAATTTCATCTCTGCCTCACTACACATTAACAAAATCATGAGACATTCATATCCAACGATATGTATGAACTAAATTTAAGTCATCACACTGTTAATAAAATTTCGGTACATGATTTGATTTCAACCAGATGCTGACTCTTCATTCCTTTATCAGGAACACGCTCAATTTCACATCGCTTTTTATGGGAACAGATATGAGGCCACAAAACGTGTCTCTGTGGTTCCCCAACTCATTTTTCTCTGTATATTTGTTTTTCATCTAATAATAATCTGCTGTAAAAATTAAAGTCAACTCTGGAGGCGCTATTCTAATAGTGTAAAGACCACTCAAGAGTGTGAAATGGACCGAATAAAACCATTGACAGTTAAAAACTTCCAGTGCTGTCTACATTAGTGGGAAAGTCTCCCTAAGGTTATTGCTTCCCAGGAAAAGTACATGAAAGAATAAAATTATTTTGTATCTAATGTGTTATCAATGAATTTCATACAATCAGTCTCATTCTTTTTCAATACAAATCTTGGGTGTCTAATATGCACTCTACACAACGGAAAAAACAACAAAAGGTTTAAAATTGAAAGAATTGTAATTAAAATGTAAATAAACAATTAAACACTTAACTCTTCCATTGACACCCGTTACTAATAATACTCTAATCGTTAGCGTAAATGATAAACCCGTTTAACCAATTAGTGTAATAAACCTTGCATTTCTTTGTCACAATACAAAATATGTTTATCTGTCAAATTGTGTCGAGATACCTTATTTTTAGTATCAGCCGCAGGAGAATATTTAGAATACAGTGACATGTAAGTGTATTATATATTATTCGAGTTTATTGAGGTACCCGGTGGTACAGCGCCCGGACAGTTCGTTCAACCTATGTCAGTGAAAACTACAATGCCATTTCTCTATATACGGAGATTACGTGTATACACGTTTATTTATTGTGCGTGTGAGTGTGTGAGAGACAGAGAGAGCACAGTATATGCGTTCTTGTGTAATACTTCCTGTTTTATTGGTGTTATATTTTTTCTTCTGGATTTTCATCTTATCTTCAAAAATTCCTACAGAAGTATTTAATTTTAGCAGTGCGCTCTCGGAAAGAATCATCATTCCGTCACTTACAAAGCTCTGAACTCCACCTTCTCAAGTACTGATATTACTATTTAAATAACCGATAGCCTGTTTGCCAATTTCCAGCTCCTACTCTCTCGCATAGTGAATAGTATATTTATGAGCTAGCGTACCGTTCGGTGACACTTCTGGAATCTTTAACGTCTATTAAAAATTTTGTTTTACAAAAATCCAACATTGATACATCTTTCTTAATAAGAATCGCATACCTCTTGCCATAATTAAACGAGCGATGCGAGTCTCAATTTTAACTTGACCGTTTTGAATTTGCCTGTCTGTGTGTCTGTCCATCTGCTCTCTATTTGAGGTATGTCTCACGATAATTTATAAATGCATCAACAAATTTTCTTAAAACTTGGTTCATGTGTCCATACTATTACCCTAATAACCGTTTAGTTTCTGAGATTGATGTTCAGAAAACAGGAGGGCGGAAGCTAAAAATGTGAGGGGCTCAAAATTGTGAAAATATCGCAGACGCCTGTGTGGGGTATCAAATGAAAGAGAATTTTAACCAACGTCTGAATGTAGTGTGTCAAGTTTAGGAAATTTCAAAATTTTGGAACCCCAGGGTCCAAAAAAGAGATGAAAAGTTTGTAAAAGGAATTGTAACCTAAACCCAAATGATTCGAATTTTTATTGTTTACTCCATGTTTTTAACTTTGTGCTCCAAATTTGTTATATTACTAAAAAAATAGTAGAGTAATCAGAATTTTTGTAATTTTTATCATAATTGAACAATTTTGTAATATAAAATGTATGTGACAATAAGTCTACTTCATTCAAAATAGTGAGCGAGTTCTCCCACTCAGGACGCTTACTAGTGGATATTATCATACATATGTTTAAGTTTTTTGTCTAAGCTCGCTTCCTAAACATTTTACCTATTATATATATTTTTGGGCGTTTTAATAACTTTTTTCCTTTGTGTCGTGTTAATTTAAATTAATATAGACTTAATTTATTGCACGTAATTCCTCTGAAGTACATTCATAATTTAAACCATGATCACCATGTGTTACAAGAACACTTACGGATTACGAAATGTGTCTTAGGTATTGTTAAGCCACACAAACTGTGGAAATGTTGGAGTGTAAGAAAATCGCTGCCAACAATTCTCTGATGGCGTAGGGATTACTCACAGAGTTACAGAATTTAAAGATTTGAAGTTTTATTTTTTGTTTTTTTTTTTTATTTGTAATAAGATCTTATCAGAGTTTAAAATAACCGTTCCCAGACCGAACTGTCTGTTACATGTAAGTAGTACTGTAACAGAAACCGTTTGAGAAATTAAACCAAAATGAAAACCTTAGTCGTGTACATTTAGAAACCTGTCAACAGCATTACTATTTGTTATACAATATTGAATGTCTTCTCTTTCCGTTGTCCTACTTATGAAAGCAGTCGATATCGTATAAATATTAACGTAGCCGATACAGTAATGTCGTGTATGATGTGGTGTATATTGGATTAAATGGGTTTCAGAAAATATAATATATATCCAGTCGCCTTTCTACTGTTTCTAATTTAATATAGCCGAAACATAATTGAGAATAACATTAAAAGAAAAGGACTCGTCTGCATCCTCATCATCTTCACGGATTAAACCAAAAATGGTTTGTTCCGGTCTCAAATAGAAAAAGATTAGAGCTGGTCACTCCAGCGCTTCCTCGGACGTCCCACACCCCTCCGTCATTTCGGCTTATAGTTCCAGAGTTGTTGGGATGCGGCAGTCATCCATTCGACAAAGAGTTGCCATCAATTCAGCCGATACTGGACGATCCTGTCTAGTATACTCATCATATTCAATTCCTACCGTATATCTGTGTATAACTCGTCTGCACTGTACATTATTTTATCACTGCTTATTCAATCGAAATATACACTAGATTTGCGACTTTCCAGCCTAATTTAGAGGTCACCCAAACCCAATAAGTAGTGGAAGGTGATAATGACTCATTTTTCTTTAGTCAACGTCCGATATAATTATATTTTAATAATTATAAATTATTAACGTTACTAGTATATCTAATTTTGTGTTTTAAGCAATAAATGAAATTCGAATCTCATAATATAATTACATTAACACTGGCAAAACGGTATTTACTTTAATTGTAAGAATGGTTTTTTTTTAAGAGTAGTGTTTCTTGTATTTATGATTACATATACAAGAAATTATTTATTCAGATTGTTCATTCAAAGCTTCATTCGAGCTATTAAATTTTGCAAATAATTTTGACAATGGTGGTTTCAGAAAGAATGAAAAATTACGAACATAGGCAAAAATTTGCAACAACTTACAGTTACAGTGTCTGTTCGTTTAGGCTGTCGTTTTTAAGTGTTTTTGTGTGTTTGTATATTTCCATAGATTTGGACTGTCTAGTTTTCGGCCTTTTGTGTGTAGGCCTACGTGTAGAATATCCATGTTGTTTCGATGTTTGTGTACGTGTGGTTTGCTTCAATGAGGTAGTTTGTAAAGGTGCATTCGGTAGTGGAGTGTAGTCCCTTTGTGTGTTCAATGTATCTTTGTTTGAAGCAACGTCCTGTCTGTCCTATGTAGAATTTGTTGCAATCTGAGCAATTTAGTTTGTAAACACTAGATTATTACAAGGTAAAACTTTTACGTTTTTACCAATAAAAAACTTTGTGTTCCGAGTCGGTAGTGACATAATTATATTTAGTTAATCAACGGCAAGTCATGGACAACGAAATCAAAGAATATATTTTTATTTTTTTATTTTACCTTATTTTATTTTTTGAATAATTGTTTATGTAAACTTCAAAAAATTAAACGACTTTTAACTTTCCGTTTAGTTAATAACATCATTGGCAATTGAAGTAAAACAATATAGGAACGTCAGAACTAACACAGAATTTCCTGTTTTATTCCGTAATTTTTTTAAAGAGCGTAATTGTTTTATCCCTACTTAACTTTTAAGAGCGTCATATTGGTCGTGAGAGAGGTGAGTGTTGATAACAGCCTAAACTTAGCCTCACAAATACATGTTCAATTTTTTTGCAAATGAATCAGTTATGGAAAACATACCAGAGTACATCCTCAGAAAAATTCTTCTTAAATCTATTTGAAACAAACGATCGAAATATAATATAGTGCTGCGCCCACTGTATGTTTTGTACAGAAATTGTAAGCGGTATTTGTTCAAAGCAGCCACGTAAATGTTATTTAGCAGAGAGTACGTCGGAATGCTTGGTGCAAATTGACACTTCAATTCATTTGAAAAAGGCTCGTGTAATGTTTCGTGATGAGTTTTAAAAAATCAACGTACAATTCCCCTAAAAAGATGAGAAAACAATTCCGATAAAGACTTAATGCCATTCAGCACGTAATGTTATCTTTAATTTAACCGTATAATGACCTGGCTGCCAGTGTGATCACAGCCTATGACCGATTTGGGTCCAGCTTATTGGTGACCAGTGAGACATGACTAATCAGCTTACCGGGCGAATCCAAAATCAGGGTCATGCACGAATGGGCAAACTAAGCTCATCATCTGAATGTCAATGGATCTTATACATTTTTTCCTAGGCGATAATTTGATTATGCCGCTGTCTACAAGTCTTTATGATTTCGTTTTTGCGTTAACTAAAAGGTAATTTATTTTACTTTGTTACTTGCACGATGGAGTTTGGTTTATGAAATCAGGTCCGCAGCAAACCCTATGCAAGGTTCATTATACTCTTTAAATTAACTGAACTACGAAGCTAATAGATAATTATATTGCTACTCATCTTGGCTAGTCCTCCCAATCCTTTAATCCTCTTACGATATGCATTATAGAAGCTTGTAACCTCCTCGAGACCCTTATTAATCTCTATAGTTTGCTCAGACGGAGAACTGAAGAAGGTTTTCAACGTTATAACAATAAATAAACTTTAATACTGTACCACGTTCTGTAAAAAAAATTACATCCTTAACCAATGAATTGCTTAGAATGGCTCTTATTTAATCAGAAGTATTAATCAAATCTTAAAACAAGCAAGTAGCTAAACTCTTAAAATCATATCTAATATACGCTGCCACTTATTTTGTACTACAAATCCATATCTACGTTCTTAACAAATTTCAATAATATTGCTTATGTTGTAACAGCTAATTTCCTATCATTTTTACGAATCTTGAATACAGAGTAGCCCAAAATTAAACTGCATTACAATCGTTTTTGCTTGGACGATAGTATTGACAGGTTCGCACTTTATTAATAGTTTTAACAGAAATATAAATACGTTTGGCAAATTGTGTTTGAAGTATTCAGAGTGTTAGATCTATTCTCACACGACGTTAACCAAAGAATAATTGCCTTAAAACGATTTAGAAACGTTGTGATGCTACTGTTATTAATACGTGGAATGATAATTGAAATTCAAATCCATCGTCTCAACAGATGTTAGAAAATCGATTTCTTTCTGAGCGGTACCATCAAGAATTCCATGTTGCTTATAAAGTCATAAACCATTCAAAACTAAAAGACTAAATTGACAACGGTTTCTAAGGTTTGTACAGTGATCAGTAGTATCTATATCGCAGAGTTGATAACAGTGTTCCAAACGCACCTCAAATATCTACGTACATAATTTTAACTAGATACAAGTAACACAATAATACTTTGTAATTACGATTTTGTTCTGATTAAAGTGTCAAATAACTTTTGCGTCCTTGTATGATCTTATGTGACTCATCTTTTAAAAAACAAAAACAAACTACTTTGTGTTAGTTAGGATAGAGGAATTTAACCACGTGTGCGGAACTATTAGAAGAATAATTAAGAAAGTTGTGTTAGTGGTTATAATCGCAAACAGAATTATCACTGTTGCACAGCACTATAGAAAAATTATTCCGATTAAAATTATTCCGAAAAATCTGATTTCCGATCTGACGATGAGCTGAGGGGCTTGAAAGCGCTAATCGGAATAATTTTTCTATAGTGGTGTGCAACCGTGATAATTCTATTAGAAGAATATTAAAGGGGAAGGTCAGACAAGATACTGTGTTAACATTTTACCAGATGATGGAAGTGATGAGTACATTATTGTAGTGAGACGCAAGGACACGCAGCCGAATGAGATTAGGTTTTTAATACCTGTATTTGGAGATCAAAGCAAAAACAAAGTCAGCTATTGTAGTCGAGAGTAGTCAAGCAGTAATAGCTGTAGAAATGTAGGAATTCCTCCCCCCCCCCAACAAACACACACACACACACAAATATATATATATATATATATATATACACCATACGAATAGCTAAATAAATATATTTATAAATTACCATAAACTAGATTTGAAATTCACTTTATATTTGAAAGTTTTGGATTTGAATCTGAATTTCTGTTTAATGACCAAGAAACTCGTAACATAAAACCAAACGGCCAATTTTTAAACAAAATAAATCTGTCTAAGCAATTCAATCTCTTTAAATGTAGTTCGTGTCCGAAGAAGCCATTATGTTTCCACTTTGTCAGAGGTTAAATGCGGTACATTCACCTGTTTATTTTATTTGTGTATTATGTAAATGTTCGTAATCATAATACATTTCCCTGGTATAAGCTTACAGGCGCACGTGTTTTCCGTAAACGAGGTTATGAACTCGGTTGTTTTTAAATCACGCCTTTCACATTAAGCAGAGGACTTGAATACGTCAGCCGGATAGCAAGCAAGGCAATAAAACGCTCCATATTTCGGGTGCTGTTAATGTTCTCTCATTTTCCCTCTTTTACAGAATGCTCCAGAAACACTGTTTTCCCGATATTTACGTACGTTTCTGTGAAATGTAAATTTATTGCATCTGATAGGGGCAGGAGTAATATAGTGTATATCTGTGTATTACTGTTATATCGGAGGGAGAGGATGGCTATAGTGTTTATGGGGACGTTGAGCTCAGATAAGTCGTCCGTCCAAAGTTCATGGAATCAAAACAACAAGTCTAAGGGGAAAGAGACACGTGTTGGTTCGCTTTTTGAGACTTATTCCCATTTTGTCCCCTCCCCTCACATTATTAACGTTTCACCGCTTTTCGTCCAACAACTTCCAGCAGTATTCCGGACGCGACGACAGCAGAAAACATGTATTTATATTTATATATACATTGACCTTATAAGACGGAAGATTTGGGCCACGTGTACACGCGCATCGATCGGTTTGTCGTACGCTGGCACGTGGATGATACGGCAGCGGCCGGTCGCTGGCATTCCCCGCCTAAACGACATTGTTTTGTTTAATTAAATGTCCCGTAAGAATTGGTTGTTTTTTTGTTTTACTGACACAACCAAATACGCTGTCCAAAGACATTACTTTCTTGGCGGAGGCTTATTGTTATGACCGAATGTAATGTAATGACCCTGTTTTCTATAACTGAGGCTGAAGTATCCGTATTACTTAACCCAAATATCCTAACCTACATTTTGCTATTTGTAGGGGGGCATATAAAAGATTTTCAGTAAACATTAACTTCTTCGGTACACTACAACTGTAATTTATGGAGGATTTAGAAAACAATATTTTGATTATGTAATTTTTACAAAACTTTATGTATGTAAAAGATTGTCCTCAAACGTTAAATTATTCCGTACATCACAATGGTTACTTTCTAAGGATCTGGAAAGCACTACATTACTTATGTAATTTTACAAAATTTGGGAACTTAATATGTACATATCGATCTTAAATTTTTATTGTTTATTATGTATTTTATTTTATGAGTTTGTATTGATATTATAATGTGTAGTATATACGTAGTTTTTTCAATGTCTTAACTTTTTTTTCATGTACGAGTATTTTATGTTTACATGTTTTACAGCTTTTGTTTTAAATATAATGCTAATTGTTTGTTAATATTTTGGTTCAAAATTGTTTGTCTATTTTTTGTTCATAAAGTAGTGTGAAAAGGTTTGGGTGTATATCTTAAACATGTTTTGAGAAAAAGGTATAGGCCTATAGGTGAAAAATCTCGTTTTCTGGAAATCATTATTAAAGTCAGACTTATGTTATTATTGTGTTATACGAGGGCGATTCGAAAGGTTCGCGGCCTGCCATATAAACAAATGTGTGGCATTTCTGTTTTTTACCGTACCGTGGAGCCATGTTCGCCACACGAACAGCTCTGAAGCGTCAAGCCGGGTCAAGTCATTGTTGCAGAGAAACAGCTGTATAAATAATGTTATCTCACAGCAACGCTGAAAATGGAGAAAACTGAACGTTAAATTTTTTGTTATCAAAGGTTTAACGCAAACAGAAATTTTTAATGAGATGAAGAATGTGTTGGGTGATGCTACTACAGTGAAAAAAAAGGCTACTGATTTAAATGTGGTCATGCAAGTTTGGAAGATGACCCGCTTACTGGGCGTCCTTAAAGAGCCACTACACGAGAAATCATTAATAAATTACACGATATTGTTTTGACTGTCAGCTTTTCCTAGATTAACTAAACTTGTTTTCTACTTACTTAATGAGTTTTAGATACATCTTATGAAAGCATTTACACACATGTATTTTCTGCTATTATATCTTGTCTTTCATAACTAGACACTTGGATACAGTGTAACACTTTGAATACTTGGTACACTTTTCCTTATTAAAGTGTAAAACACCATCATTATATTTTTCTATTAAATTGTTTCCCCAAAGATATTTCTAGAAGACCAATCCAAATGACATGGTTACCGGATTCATGTGCACTCCCATTCATAACAAACAGACTCTATAGAAAAAGTTTAAGATTACTCGGTTTTCTGACTATTGGCTTGACTACATTCAATACATACATATGTATGTATACATAGCAAATAGTGGCAAATATGAACGTTCAGGGTATTCATAAAGTTTGTTTCTTAGCTGTGACTTCCAAACTTTTTACTTTAAATCTACGGTAACCTAACGTAGTAACAAAACGAGGAACAACAGACAAAAAAATTAATAATTAACGTGCTGGTAATGTATATTGTAACAGCATTACAGAACAATCTACGTGTTTCTCGAATGTTCCAGTAGAATCCGGCCGTAATGTTGTGTGCGTACGTGATTTCAACATGCGTTCGCAAGACTTTTCTAGACGTTGCCAGCCGCGCGCACTGTGTCAAGGCCGCAATCAATTACGTTCTACGGTGATGCGTAGTAGGACTATGTGGAATATTCTGGTGACTGAGCGGGTGTAAATACAAGGCTTCAGTGGCGCTTAGTTTTAGTTTTGAGTTGCGATATATCCCAGTGCGGTTCGAAGTATTGTGGCGAAAGTGTTATGTGTTTTATATTCAATTATAATACAATTGTGTTTTATACTCGTTGACATTATAATGGCGTGTGAACAATTTTTATTTGATTTCTTGTAAAACAATATCTTGTTTATTACAAACTGCTTAATTGTAATAATTAAAACTGGTGATTAGTGACTTAATTGGTGTCTTGTATTTTGTTTTCCACTGTACCATACGACGATCACTAGACCGTCGTAACAATGTCTATATATAAGGTTACATTATCATCTAAAATCAAAATGTACAATTAGAAATTTGTAAAATTTTAATGAAGCTTGCAAGCATTTTTCCTTCTCTAAGTACCATAAAAATAATAATGTGTGCTTTAACCGTACTTAATTTTTCTGTCATAAAATTGTAACAACATATGTTTGTTTTGTTTACGCAATGTAAAATGTACCCGTTACTGAGATTAGCACGAAGACTATGAAGACAAGTAACCAATTTAATATTGACATTAGCCATTAGTAGTTGGGGCCTGCTGTTCGCTGAAAATAAGATGTTCTGGAAAATTTTACAGCTTGATATACAAATTTTGTCACTAAAGAATATGATAATGGATTTCGAATTTACAGTTCCTAATAGAAAAAATATCTATTTTCAGATCTGATAAATTTGTCCTAAGAATTCTAAAAATATCTATTCGCAATAATGCATCTACTTGTAGCTGATTGTAGCCTAATAATCAATGAACAGAGGCAGGATTTGAATTTAGGATCGCATAAAACACAGATAGATTCTGGCAAAAAAGTATTTAGTCAGTATTTGTGTCGCAGTCGAGTCATTTATTTTGCGTCCCCTATGCTACCCAAAACACCAACACCACTTTTCACACGATTGATTAAAAGATACACGGTTGTAAAAACGAATAAAACACGGTTAGTAACTCGTAAAATACTTTGTAGAATAATTACTTTAATATGTATGTTGTCCAAACAAATCATAATGAAAAACGTATTCCAAAACTCTGTGCGTGTGTACAATCTTTGTTACAAATAACCACAAGCCGCAAATAACACTATAACCTTATCACGTTGAAGTAGGGATACTATAATGATCTTCAGTCGATGTTTCTTAAACATCAGTAGTTAGTCAAAGATGGATTGTTTATGCCATCAAAGTTCATTTTACTGACGTAGATGTATATTTATTCCATCACTCTAATCAGTACTGTCCATAATTATGCAATTATGAAAAAATATATTTTACAATTTTTCAGCAGTCAGTGTTTCCATGTTTGTTTGGTAATGTAACATTAATATTTTAGTATTATATCCCCTAATTGAATAGTATTCCTATGCCAGTTATGTTGAAGGATTCAAGTTATAGGATTCAAGATATCCTTGAACTATTCTACACCGAAATTTTGTGTTGTCTTCTGCAGTTGAACATGTGCACATATTAGACCTTAAAAAGGCATATGACAGTTTTCTACTGAATAAACTAAAAATTGATGTCAATGCCGTATATATTATAGCCATGGAAGCACATTATACTAACATTACTAGCACTGTAAAGATACGGTCAAGAGTATCTAACGACTGTCCAGTCACCAAGGGCTTGTGTTGTAGTGCCCACTTTATTTAAGGTATATTTGAATTCAGTTTTAGAACGTTGGAGACGTGGCTGTCGTTTTACAGGCATAGCTAACAATGAGGAGAAGCTATTCAATTTAAATTTCGTGAAAGAATGTAGCTGAACATGAGGATAAAATCTGTTATATTCTTGGGAAATTAGATGAAGAATACGATAGGTGGGGCTTAATGATGATTACAAATAAGACTAAATATATTATCATCGTAAATACATACAGAGATGTATTGTTGAAACGGGGAGTTGTGGAGGGAGTAGATTCACACAAATGTCTTGGTGTCATGATTACTAAAGACGGCCCATGTGTAGCAGAAATAAAGTATCGTATAGGACGAATGAAACAAGTGACAGTTACATTCTACTTTATGGAGAAATCAAATCAGGCCCTAAACAAAATCAAAATGCTTACGAGAATAATATAAAATATTGTAACATACGGGGCTGAAGCATGGAAAACTACTACCTTCATTGTGTTCTTCCGGGCCACTGATGATGGGATTGCGATTTCGAAATTAGTTTAGGCTACACAAGTAAAGGATTGCTAAGTTAATAAAATCTTTAGGCTTACATTAAGCAATACAGAGGCTTCTAAATGAAAGAATAATTTTTTTCAGATTGCATTAAAGTTTGTTGAACAATGTGAACAATCAACGCCCGCCGATGTACTTCTTATTAAACGATGGGGAGATTATACCGGAAAGAAAGCGATCTGAGAAAAAAGTGCAACGGAAGATTTCTGACTTTTCCATTACAAATAAATTAAAGTTTCATTTGTAAAATAATATAAAGTTATGATACTTGTAAATCAACATTAAACGAGAATAATTATACATAATTGTGTAAATTTTTATCGAAGTTTTCTTAATACATTTAATTAAATTGTAACTTCTTAATTATATTAACTCGGACTATCGGAAATTTTGGTTATCGGAAACAAGTTCAGCACCCATTATTTCCGATAATCGGGGTGTTACTGTACATGACATATGAGGAAACGATTACGAGCCATAGAAATGGAATACTGGAGAAAGTTCTGTAGGCTTACATTGCAAGATAGGAATAAACATGAAGAAATAAGAAAGAGAATTAGTATATTTGCCAGTATAAATGACACAATTTATGCAAAAAATTTCATGCAAAAATGTATGTAGGAAATGTACATACGGGCATGCACAATGATAGATGGCCAGATAAATTACTACAATGGACCCCCTTGAAAGAAGTAAAAGAGGGAGGCTACGAAAGACTTGGATAAAAGCTGTAAGAAATCCAATGGTACAGAAAATTTTGAAAGATGGTAATTATAAATACTGGAAAGTTAGAAAGCAAGGATGCGGAAAACGATTTCAAATGTTGTTCGAAAATCGAAAATGTGTGTGTATGTGTACGCGTACTCCACGAGGTAATGTTAAACAGAACAAGCATAAGAATCACACTTTATACTTCCTAAGAATAGTAGGTCTCCTGACTGATTCGGACATTGCAGTTCTATTTAATGTATTCTTTTGCTGTTAAGTTTAACGTCTCAGTACTTTACATATACAACCACCCGTTATTTTTTTGATTTCCCCTGTTTCGAATTCGTCACACAAGTGGTTGTTTTCCTAACCTTCTAGCACAGAGAAATTTTGTTTACCTCTTTAGATTGCAATCAACAATTGTCATACTGCTATTTGTACTCACAACACAGTATGATTGTGTGTAGTGTAGTATAGATCGTCTTTACCTGGGAAAATTCGACCTGATTTTCGAAAACTATAGACACTAAATAGTTGCTACAGAGTTTTCGGGGGGGGGGAGGGAACGCATAGGAAAACATTTCCTTTTCCATCGTAAAAGACGTTATACGTATATTTAAACACTGTCGAAGAGCCCTAAAGAAGCTCACCTAAATCCTTACATGATCTTGAATACCTTACTTCACGTTTGCCCAATTCTTCTTCTTCTTCTTCTTCTTCTTCTTCTTCTTCTTCTTCTTCTTCTTCTTCTTCTTCTTCTTCTTCTTCTTCTTCTTATCTGGCTTTACAGCCTTTGGTGGCCTTTAGTCTCCTCAACAATACTCATCATTAGCCTCCTCAACATGCTTCCTTGTTCTGCGCCCTTCACCTCCACCCTTTGATTCCCATGCTAGGAAGAATTTCCAACCATCTCATCCTTGGTCTGACTCTACGTCTAGTGGTATATAATCTTCCCTTCAGCATTCTTTTAGGCATCCTTTCCTCAGACATTCTTTCCACAAGACCCAGCCAACGCAGCCTCTGTGATTTGATGAATCTCACTATATCTTTTCCACGCACGAGAGCCTGTATTTCATTGTTATTGCGTATTCTCTAACTCCCTTCTTTTCTTGCTGGACCATGAATTTTGTGCAATATTTTGAGCTCAAATGATTTTAAAGCGGGTTTGTCATTCTCTGTGAAAGTCCACACCTCAGATCCATATGTAACAACTAACTGGTTGCACCTAAGAATAATATACTTTAAGTTTTATACGTCTTGTAACAACATTGGGATTTGCGTCAGTATTCCTTATGATAGGTTTACATAAGGTCGATCGTATACGTAGTGCAGGTATTTGTGTCGTGTGAAATTAAGATAAGATTTTCACCAATAAACTGTACAAAATAATTTACAGTAACCACCTCTGCTCTCCATGCTGGTGTTCTCTGTTAGATACACTTAATGAAGGTCACAGACGGACGTTCTGGTGCGTAATGGCCGCTGGCCACCACATACGTGTTTATTAAGTGGTAATATATCTCAACAATTATTACTTGAGCTATTCATCAAAACGGATGACCATAAAATAGTCACACCCGTACGTACAACGGTAACCCACGGCGCTGTTCAACGAAAATGTCAAAAACTAAATGATATATTGTACGATAGTGTATTAGGCAGCTAAGTTTGTCGGTGGTTGGGGGCGGTGGGGTTCGCCAGTCCCACCACGCCACAACAGTCCCACTGACTAATTAAACGACGTGGAATTCAGCCAGCGCATACGTGGCTCCGCAAATGAATACGTCGATTATTTTTTTGGTTTTTGTTAACAATCGTTTGCCTTAGCGATATTAGCGTCGTATGAAGTGGAACGTACATCCGGTGCCAGACATTAGCATCCACCCCGTAACGACGTTACACGTAGCCTGGGCAACATGTGCGCTGTAATGTCCACTTAATAATGCCATACCACCACCAATGTGTGTCTGCTCAATAAAAAATTATTTTTACAGATAACAGAAGAAAAAGACGAAATTTTTCACCATTACATTTGGAAAATGTATAAAATTAATTCATAATTATGTCAGTTCTCTACTTATTTTGGGCCACATCAGTATTTTAGAACTGAGATTAGTGACGATTATTAAAACAAGACCCCAATTACAAAGAAGACCTTATAAGTTGATAGTTCAATAGCATTCACCAAAAACAACAGATTAATTTCACATCACTTTGAAAAAAGATAATACAATATTGTTACGACGGTCTCACGGATCGTCGTATGGTACAGTGGAAACAAAATTACGGACACCTACGAAATCACAAATTAAAATCTTTAATTGTCACAAATCTGTAATCAACAAGTTATCCAACAAGATCAGTCTCGTACAGTAATTCAAGTTAAATTTGTAGGCACGCAATAATAATGTCAACAATTAGAATTCCACACTAACTATAACACAATAACACTTCACCGCACTTGTGTGAACAGCCACTCGATCCGCACTAAGTAAAATCACTCATCACAACTGATTGACAAGCTGGCTGCTATGACATTTTATAAGTAGCGCACGTCTTCTAGAAATTTGGTCCATCCTCAATGTGGTGTGTCAGCTAATGCGTATTTCAAGTGTTCTCCAGAGTACTCCGGAAAGTACTTTAAAGCGTCCTTGACTGAAACACACACACCTGCTCGGCTGGAGAAGGGACGGGTGGAAGACACTCCAGGCTGTTAGATAGGGTTTTCATTACAATATATTATATTAATGAATCATTTTATTAAATACTAACTTGTAAACTTAAAGTAAAAAATGTTTATTTCACGAAAATTGATCAAACGGTCACGAGGTTATAGAGGTTTAAACATATTTTGAATATTACGATAATCAAAGTATAATATCTTCTGCAAGTATAATGTTCATATTTTTTATCGTTTCATTTTAACCTGACGTATATTACACAGAATATGTCTGTACCTTCAGTGGTTTCTAAATGAATTAACACATAATCAGTTATGTTTTGATTTCTATATAAAATTTGAGTAATCAATTTTAATTATTTTAATTTTGATTGCTGTAATATAATATGTCTAAATATTACATTGTTATATTACATATTGTAACATAACAATAAATATTTTTAGTTAAAGAGTGTGGCCACAAGAAAAGACTTAACATATTTTCTGTAAATGACAGAGTTAAACAGTGTAAAAAATACTGGCTACAACACGTAAATAGAATGATCGATAAGAGGCCAGTTATCCGTGCATTATACACCTTTTGGGAGAATAAATGTGAGTAGGCGACAGAAAAAATATTTCCTGTATAAAAAGGAAGCTGCGCGGCTAAGCCTTGATGTGAAGACGGAGATAGATGATCAGAAGGATGCAATACGGTATTCTTTTTTGAGAAATAACAAAAACTTTCAGATTTTATTGGCAGTGTTAGGCCCTGTTTAAATACTGAGTTTTAAACTTCCGTTACGAGTCAAGACATTTTTCTTCTACTTTTACGAGACAATTTTTTTCTCCTACCGTCTGCGTTGACTTAAACATTCAACTTAGTCGGGGCTTATATTGAGCAACAGAACATAACAAATTTCAATCAATTTTCAGGATATAGTTTTAGCAGCGACGCATAAAAGCTTGGAAGACTCGACTGTAAATGGGGAAAAGTGCACACTACAAAACAGTAATTTAGCACAGTTTTACGACTTTCCTCAAACGCTGCTGAATGGTTTTCTTTCTATGGAGCTGACAATTTATCTTTTACTACTGTCGAATAAACGTATCCGCTAAAAGAATAATATCATCCTGTCTTGAAAAATAAATTGTACCCTATAAATTAGCGAGATTTCGACGGCTCGGTATGTCTTCAGTGCCCACTTCAATACTTTTTGAATATTTCCTATAACTATAAAGACTGGTTATCGCAACACTATTGTCATAATGATAATAATATACACAACCCATTCAGTAACTGTTAAAGAATTTTTTTTGTATCAGCCCTCTAAGGACCACATGCCAAATTCAATTCTTTATTCTTTGTTCTTTTCTATTTCTCCAATATTTTTTCATCTTTTCACTGTGTCTCTTCTTCCTGTCTTCACTCCACTTTGAACATGCGTTTCTCTCTCTCCTACCCTGGACTCCTTCCATTTTTAACAGTTTTGCCCGAAAAACGTCTCTTTCAATTGCTTCTTCTGCGTGTATATTATTTTTTTCTAAATCCTTTTGGACTTCTTTAATCCAACTTGATGTTGACTTCTTCCCCCACAGATTAAAGAAAATTTATTGTTAAACTTTCATTTTTAAAGATTGCTTTAAAGATTGAAGGAAGGGTCGTACTTTGTCAACGCTACTGTTCAACATGAACATAGTAAATATGATCGATCTTTGGAAAGAGATTATAAAGGTTTAAAAGTACGGGTTATAGAAATTAGTAGGAGTTTTGGTATGAAAATTAATAGGAAAAGCTGAAGTAAAGTTCACGAGGACTCCATATCAGGAATGGTGTCCGATTTGGAGGGATAAAATTGATACATGTCGGAAATATCAAGTATCTGGGTAAGAATATTTTAGAGGAATGAAGACCTACTGTTGACATTAAATGTAGAATACCTTTAACAAACATGGCCTTCAGTATAAAGAATAGAATTCTAACGTCTATGAACTATGAACGTCGGTACCGTGACCAAAAAAATGACGTGAGTGTTTTGTATGGAACGAGGTTCAATAAGAATCTGGAGCACGAGCAATACGCAAAAGATGCAAGAAACGAATAGAGGACTTTGAGACATGACGTTGTAGGAGGACGCAATTGATGAACTATGCAATGATGAGGTGCTAAAACAGATAAACGAAAGACATGGAAAGCATATCATGAGGAAACGTCGATGGTTGGTTACTTAATTAAGCATATTAGCTGTATGATCACGATGCTAGAGGAGAAAAGTAACGTGGAAAACCAATGAAAATCAATCTCTGAATACAGAAGAAGAAGAAGAAGAAGAAGAAGAAGAAGAAGAAGAAGAAGAAGAAGAAGAAGAAGAAGGAGGAGGAGAAGGAGAAGGAGGAGGAGGAGGAGGAGGAGGAGGAGGAGGAGGAGGAGGAGGAGGAGGAGGAGGAGGAGGAGGAGGAGGAGGAGAAGGAGAAGGAGAAGGAGAAGGAGAAGGAGAAGGAGAAGGAGAAGGAGAAGGAGAAGGAGAAGGAGAAGGAGAAGAAGGAGAAGGAGAAGAAGAAGAAGAAGAAGAAGAAGAAGAAGAAGAAGAAGAAGAAGAAGAAGAAGAAGAAGAAGAAGAAGAAGAAGAAGAAGAAGAAGAAGAACTTGCGAATAACGAACTTATGAGTACCTAAAGGAATCCTCCGCGCAACAAATTTTTCCTATGCGCCATAATATTTTAATAATAGTATAATTCAAATATAATTAAACGTAAACCCCAAAGAAATTACGAAACCTCTGTGATGAAGTCCCAGTTTTTAGTTTTTTGCATTTATATCGAAATAGTCAGTCTGTTTCAATTCCCGCTCAGTTGTACAGTGCGCTACTTTGCAGATCCTCAGAAGTTCATAGAAAAACTTCTAGTTTTGTTTTGTCTAATAGATATGAGAATGAAATATGAACATTTATTGCCTATGTTTCATGCAAACATTTTTCTATGTGGGGTGTTTTGTACTCTGAACACCAGTATTAAATATCTCTTGTTAGATAAGTTAAAATTAAATCCTATGTAGAAAATTACATACATAAACACATATATTCTATTGTAACTATGTATAACATTGACTAGTTTTAAGCTGTGTATAATGTTGAATACTCTATTATAACAATTTTAACTATTGTATCCTTCGAAGGATAGAGGTTTTTCTACGGAGGACATAAGGAAAGTCAGTAAACAAATGTTAACAAAAATAATACTGTACTATTTGCAAACAAAAATAGTAAATAGTGTAGTTTTTTGTTTGAAGGGAATATTAAACATATTTTAATAACTTATGATGTTATTTAACTATCCTGCACCAAATGCACATTAAAATTATGAACAGCCATTTTTTCCTAGTAAAAATACTTCTCAGTAATAAATTTTTGAGCCGGGTATTCAATTCCGATATTCGTATATTTCAATATAATTTTGACATTGAATTCAATAATTCGTATATTTCAATATAATTTATATTCAATATATAAAAAATTTACAGGCATTGCACAAATGCACAGAGAAGGGCATTGAAAATGCTTCAATAAATTAAGCAAAAAAAAAATATATATATATACATATATATATATATATATATATATATATTTATGTTCATTCACCAATCAATGAATTCATTCTTCATTCACCAATCAATTAATTAATTCTTCATTTACCAATGTACAGATTATAAGTTAAATGTAATCGCATTCATAAGCGAAGTTTTATATGTGTACAACGTTATTGACAACAAAGAAGTAGTTTCTATGGAAACTCACCGGTTCCCATTTTCGATCACGCACCAGCGGTCTTTTCAAATGTGCGACACGTCCTTATAAACATTTTCAATGTTAAAATATTGAGTTGATATGTAGGTTTTACTGAGCCACGTGTCTGACGTAAAGCCGTGTCGTAATAGATTACAAAACATTCGAAGCAAGTTCAGATTACCAAACATAAACAAAATTTTAATCGTTACAATATTTTAATTAGATGTATTTATCGGTCACCCTGTCAATTAAAATTTGTCTACAGGAACGTGAAATGGTTTGATTAAGCACCATCTTTTGGATGGGTGTAGTTAAATCGCCCAAACAGGCTCTAGAACTTTTACCTTAATACATCTGATTATCTTTCAAAATGACAACTTAACGAGACGTGAAACCACAGATAACTAAATCAGAAACAAATAACAGACGGTTTCTGCCTCAGTGATTTCAGAGTGATGGAGCTGGAAAGGACGATCTGTAGAAAGGAACACTCAGACGAGTGTGGAGCCGCCTTGTGATCATCCAGATTTTCTGTCCGTGCTTGCAAAGCTTGACCTTACAGATTAAGTCACAATGATTTAATCACACGGTTCACCTATACCACCGTTTTACAGAGAAACAAATAATGTAAAAGTGTATTTAAAAACTGACTTCTTAATTACTATTTTGACTAAAAATACGTTACGTTCTCAGATCAGAGAAATACAAACCGTTTAATAATGACTCAGGTCGAGCTTCGTACACACATTCCGTCTAAGCTTATCATATGCAAAACTTCATAAGCTGGGCATTTTTTTGTATCAAAAACAAAAAGGTAGGCGAACTATAAAGACGTGGGCGGCTTTTATCTGCCAGGTTGATTCAAGCAGTGGCGGCTGGTGTTATGGTTGCAGCGTTGCATAACCACCAATATAGAATAACTAAAATACAAAATAATATACGAAAAGATTAAGCAGCTAAAAGTATCATCAATTTCAACGCACAGCGTTTTAGATCGTTACGTGGTAATATTCGCAAACAATTCAAAAGTGGCGCGCAGGCTGGTGGGTTGTAGGCCGCTTGCAACTTCAACAGTACATGGCAGAGCTTACTACACAAACATATGGGAGGACGTGCGCTACTCTTCACAACTGCCCTATGATCCCAATGTTATCAAGGCGGTTGCAAAGTTTCTGCAACGCTCCACTATTAGCCCTGTAGCGGAACTTTGTGTCATGAAATCAGCACAGCGTTCTTGATTTTCAAGTTGTGTCAGGTTTAGTGATTACGTTGGTTCAAGGTAAAAGTTATCCGTTGTTTGAGGTTACAAAATTGTAGTAATAATTTTGTATAACTGTGATTATGACAGTTTAATATCTTTTAACCCCTCACCCATTCACTCATCCAACTACTGCAACCACCAGCCGCCACTGGATTCAAGCTATGGAAATGTGTACATGGTGTACAAATAATGGAGTTGAGTGAATCGGAGCAAACTATGGGGAGTAATGGCAAGGAAAGGGATCCCACAATATCTAATTAGAGCAATACAGAGTCTGTATATGGAGAATAAAACCTTAACAGATGCAGGGAGACTGAGAACAGCTCCTAGAGCTGGCCTGATCAATTGTGGAGTACGACAAGGGTGTCCATTATCACTTTCCATTTTTAATTTATATATTGACGGTGTCACACAAAACTGGCAGATGTGTCTTCCAGATCATTTTATGATTGGTCACTCTACAACTGACACTTTGTTTTTTGAGGACGATAAGGCTTTCTTTGTTTTTTCAGTATATCAAGGCAGAAGTAGGCGAAGTTTTACCGAAAGTGTTTATGTCCGATTTGGGTGAATCCTTATGTCGGACTCTGAAAGCAGATTGCAAATGGGTATCCATTTGTTAAACGGAATCTGCAAAGACTCTGGATTGCAGATATCCACAATTAAAATCAAGGTGATGGCTTTTTGTGGAATTGATCCCTTACGGCCAAAAATTGTTATAGATGGTACTGTCCTCGAAAAAGTTAGCAGTTTTGAATACCTGGGCTACAGTGTGTCTTATAATGCAAGCAACGATGTGATGCATAAGTTGCATAAGTTCAACTTTATGAGCGAGACCATCAGTCGAACCCTTAAGTCAGCAATTAAAGGAACACGCCTAAAATTCTACAAGGTTATGGCTCTTCCCACACTTCTTTATGGGTCTGATAATTGGACTTTAACGAAAGCCCAGGCCAGTCGCATCCAAGCGGCTGAAATGAGATTACTCAGGCACGTGGCAGTGTATACTCGACATGATCATAGAAGAAACACAGATATACGGCAGGAACTGAATATTATGAGTATACTCGACAGGATCGTCCAGTATCGGCTGAATCGGTGGAACATCTTTACCGAATGGATGACTGCCGCATCCCCAAACAACTATGGAACTATAAGCCGAGGGGATGGAGAGGCGTGGGACGTCCGAGGAAGCGCTGGAGTGACCAGCTGTAATATTCGCCTATTTGAGACCGGAACAAACCATTCTTGGTTTAAACCATGAGGATGATGTTCATGATGAGTAGTGTTGGCCACGCTACCCTCCTTGTAATTGAAACGGTTCACATAAGACCGCCTACTTCCAAATCTAAAGTCTAAATCCTAAAACTGCTTCGGACGTATGAGAAGGAATTATTATTATTATTATTATTATTATTATTATTATTATTATTATTATTATTAATTTAAAACGACGAATAAGAAAAACAACGGAAACATTTTTTACTTTCTAAACCAGCATTTGTAAAAATTGAACATTGTATGAAGTTGTTATATACTTATTACAGTTACCGTCATCGTTATTAACTCATACGAGTTACTTCCAGCACGAGTACTGCGATTATAAGCCATACATTTTATTGAAAAGATTTCGTTCGATTTTATGATCTTTATGAAGACACTTTTAGAGATTTTTAATACTATTCGACTTCAGTTGGACCATTACATACAGCAACTTTTTAAAGTAAATTATTTCACAAAATATAATTAATTCACTACCGACTCGGAACACAAAGTGTTTTACGGGTAAAAACTTAAACGTTTTACCTAATAGCCTGAACCGGTTTTCGCTTTTAAAAAGCTTCTTCAGAGGCTGCCGCTGGGAGCACTGTCCGTCTTGTTCTTGGCGACGGTATCGACTTTTGAAAGATCGATGTTGTGTGTGTGGGGTGTGATATGTTCGAATAATGCGTGTGATTTGACTTGTGTCTGTTCGTTTAGGATGTCGTTTTTATGTGTTTTCGTGTGTGTGTGTCTGTATATTTCCAATTGTTCAAGAGTGTCTAGTTTTCGGCCTTTTGTGTGTACGTGTAGAATGTGCATGTTATTGTCGACGTTTTTGTATGTGTGGTTTGCAAAGGTGGATTCTGTAGTGGAGTGTAGTGCCTTTGTGTGTTCAATGTAATTTTATTTGAAGCTACGTCCTGTTTGGCCTATGTAGAATTTGTTGCAATCTGAGCAGTTTAGTTTGTAAACACCAGGTAGATCGAATTTGTTTTGTGTTTTGTGTGTGTGTTTTGATAGTGTGTGCTCTGTTTTGTTAGCAGTTTTGTGTGCTATTCTGTATCCTGCTTTTTTGAATGTGCGGGCAATTTTTTCAGTTTAGTTGTTGATGTATGTTAGTGTTATGAATTTGTAGTTTTCTGTCTGTTGTTTGTTTTGTGTAGGAGTTTATTGAATATTGTTCTGTTGTATCGGTTCGATTCTGCTAGATACTTTATCGTGTTTAGTTCGTATTTGTAGTCTTTTTCATCTAGTGGGATGTTGTCAAGTTTATGTATCATAGTTCTGAAGGCAGCTAGTTTGTGTTGTATTGGGTGATTGGAGTGGTTGTGTATTAGTGTGTCAGTTGTAGTCGGTTTTCTGTATATACTGAATTTGTGCCTGTGTTCAAATTTTGTGATGGAGAGTTCTAAGAAGTTTATGATATTGTTGTGTTCGTATTCGGCAGTAAAGGTTGTTTTGTGTATTTTGTTTATGTGCGTTAGTAACTGTTCACATTGTCTTGTGTCTCTCCTAAATAGTATTAGAATTATTTCAGTATTCAACATTTATTTTTTATAAAATCGTGGAAATATAATTATAGTCTCAAAATTTGGGTGAACTAAAACAAAAATAATTTCTATGAATAGACAGTGTATCAAATACTTTTATATCAAACACTGTATTTAATTATTTTATTCACAACAAAATTTTATTTTATCAATTTTCAAAGAATTCGAACTACTTTCAAAACATGATCAGAATTTATGATTGAACAATTATCACTCAATTATTTTAATGTATTTAAAATATAATAAAAAATCTGGACGTTTCTTCAGTTTTGCTTAAATCGACCGAACGGCGCCGGACAGAAACAGGACTTCTGACAATTATATCCCACTTCCAAACAAAACTATAGATGATCTTTAACAATTAAATTTGCCGTTATAATAATATATTTTTCTAACGTATTGAAATAAACTGTTTGGCATTCGCAGATGACTTTCCTATACTTTCTGAACATCTGACATCTGCAGTAACACAAGTTAATTTTTTAGAGGACATTGCCAGTAAAATTTCTGCAGAAAAAAAATAAATTTCTCACGAACATTAAAAATCCGCCAAATTTCCTGGTAACAGATATTGGTCGAATAGAGATCGTTCGAAGATTTAAGTACTAGGAGAAATAATTCAAGAGAATGGTTTAGAAAAATCTGCTATAGAAGAACAGATTCATAAGATGGAAAGGGGATATGGTATAACTAAAGATATTTACAATAAAAAAGTGCATATCTAAATATTTGAAAATAAGGCATCACAGTACAGTAGTGAACCCAGAATGCCTATATGCAAGTGAATGCCTAGTATTTAATTATAATTTAGATAACCTAGAAATATTGGAAAGACGAATTATGAGGAAAATATTAGGCCCACGAAAAACTTCAGTAGTTTGGAAATTAAGAAGTATTGACGAAATATATCAAAGTATAGAAAATATAACAGAAACCATGAGAAAAGAAGACTATTATTTTTGGACATTTATATAGAACGGACGACAACAGGTTAACAAAGGAGATCTTCAAATATCTGTGGGGGAAGAAGTCGATATCAAGTTGGATTAAAGAAGTCCAAAAGGATTTAGAAAAAATAATATACACGCAGAAGAAACAATTGACAGTAAAGTTTTTCGGGCAAAAGTGTTAAAAATGGAAGGAGTCCAGGGTAGGAGAGAGAAAAACGCAGGTTCAAAGTGGACTGAAGACAGGAAGAAGAGACACAGTGAAAAATGAAAGAATATTGGAGAAAAAAAAGAACAAAAAATAAAGAATTGAAATTGGCATGTGCTCATTAGATGGCCGATACAAAAACAATATATATATATATATATATATACAGGGTGATTCACGAAGAAACGGAAATACTTCGGAAGATGAATCTACATCGAAAAATAAGAAAAAAGGTTCATATAAACATAGGTCCGGAAATGCTTCGTTAGCGAGTTACGGCTAGCGAAAGATTTCGCCCGGGTTTCGGTTCCCCCGGGTAAATGAAGACTTTCTGAAATTCTGGGAAGGGGCGAATTCTGTTGTTTCTTATGGTTTTTGACCTGAAAAATCGAATAAAACAGGTCGCAGAACTGTATCTCCCATACGTTTCATGATATCCGACGTAAAACAGAAAAATCTTTGCCTAAAAAAAATTTTGGAAAATTGGAAACAATTGGAATTTTTTGTTGATTTTTTTTGACTTTATTTACACCATTTTTCGCAGAATTAAATTCTTTACAAGTTTTGTTTTTAACGTTTATGCATTTATTAGTCATTTAACAAAGTTATTGTACTTTTAACCTAGAAACACGTTTTTTTAATCTGTGAGATATAATCTGTGAGATTATCATTGGTTAGCCTAGTCGAATCCGTGTTTACTGGTTAAGGGATGTTGCGGAAGTACGTTCAGTCATATGTGCGCATGTGCATACTATAATGTATAATTATAGTCTTATATATAATTGAGGCACACGCATATACATAATTTTTCATACTTCTACATCTAGTTTTCCATTCTAGTACTCGAAGAGGTATCTGGCTGGAGGTGAATGGACGGATGTGGCGAGAATTTCAGAATCAATCCGGACATAGGAAACATCACTAGCCTGTATGTGTGTGTATGGGCGCGCGCGCTTATTTCATTCGTTTTTATAGTTTTAGACAGCTTCAACAGGCGTCTTCAAGTCTACGAATTTACAAAATGAGATTTTTACGATCACGTCGGGGCTTCTCATGTATCCGTATAATTACGATCATTAAATATACCTTACTACTGTAATCGGTTCAATTTCATTCGAGTTCCTTCGCCTATGTGTGTGTGTGTGTGTGTGTGTGTGTGTGTGTGTGTGTGTGTGTGTGTGTGTGTGTGTGTGTGTGTGTGTGTGTGTGTGTGTGTGTGTGTGTGTGTGTGTGTGTGTGTGTGTGTGTGTGTGTGTGTGTGGCGGGGGGAGGAGACAGAGAGAGAGATAAAATGTTTAATCAGATCACGAAGACTGTTGACTGAAGTGGTTAAGTAGTAATCTGTTGGCTGAAGCGGCCTCGTATCGATTGCAGTGGCTTGCCTACTACTCTCGCGGCGGGATACTATCGTGTTTACTCTGCGAGTAATACGCCTAAACATACACACATACACTCTCACACACAAACACCACGAAGCGGCAATCGATTGAATCCCGATGTACGTGCTGTGGAATAACTTTAATGTTTTGCTATCGGCCAGCCGATATGGGTTAATTGATATTAATATTTCCTGTAGATTTGCCGTTGGTCGTTTTGATTCCCGATTGTGAAATTCCACATTCCAAAGCATTCTAAGCAATTACTTTTATTTGAATAGCACATCCTATTAGGTAATCCAGCCTAATAAAAATTTTCCATCGAGATTTCATTTGTAGTGCCTCCCAAGGGACTGGTATGAATTCAAATAGATTTTCAGCAAGGGCTCTAAGTTAAACGTTAATTTCGAAAACAAAAAGGTTTGTTGGTTTGTCTTATGTCTTCGTATTGTAATATTTCTGACCATGAAATGAAATGGGATGCCGTATTTTTGTTATCAGTATAGTAGAAACCTAAATAAATTGTTATTCCTAAAACAGGATTTCTCGAAGAAATTAATATATGCACAAAATGTTTACTAACTCGGTATTGCTTGTCAATGTTTGCTAGTCAATGGTATTAACACAGGATTAACTATCGGGTATTAACTACCAAATAACACAGGATTTTATGGGTGTGTATAATATTTTGTTTTTCTGACCAAAAGATGATAAATATTTCTATCATTTAGCTACTCGTTTTCACTAACAGCTAAACTTCATCTTCTTCTTCTTCTCCTCTACAAGGGTTAGGTTATATAAACCTGTTCCAGCACCTATCTTATCTTATCTTCGAACGACACACGTCCCTTTTACCAATGGCTTTGTAGTTCATTACCGCTTTCGGCCATCAATCCCCTGTCATTCTTTGCAGATGATCCCACCATTGGCTTCTGTAAACTGAAATAATTTCATTTATGTGCTTTACTTCAAGTCCTGCACTGATATCTTCACTTCTTATTCTATCTTGTAATGTATAATTTAAAGTATTTCGAAGAAACTGCATTTTAGCACTCTGAACATTGCCGCTTTCCTTTTTGACATGACCCACGCCTCACTAGTGGTTATTGCAATTGTCTAATAAAATCTAATCCTTTTGCTGTGTCTTGTTTTATTTCTAAGATGTCTACAAATCGTACCACAAATAAATAACTACCAATCGTAATAGCTAATAAATCGTACCACAAATACCAGAAGTAATAGGTAAACTGTTACACTAAACTGTTAACTGTTTTACACTTCTATTCACATTACTAAATGTTATATTTTATTGTCCTTATATCCTTATTGTTACAGTGGAATAACTATAACAATTTAAATAAAAGCCTAATATGGAACCATCGGTAACAGATGCGAAAACAAATAAAATATGTTATACATTATTAAAAATAAAAGTATAATATGTAATTACCTAGTATTAAAAACAGTTCATGCAGTATACGTGTATGTATTAAAATTTAATAGGAAAACATTAAGGTTCTGGGTATGCCTGCCCCTCCGCCAGCCGAAAGCTAATACCGCACATCCTCATTGGTTTACACTCTATCTCAGTAACCGACGATGATGGCACAGTGTGAGATTGAATTTTCTTGGATACTCACTCGATAAATTGTGACAACTAAATTTAAGTGAAAGTCATGGAAAAATTCCAATTATATAATAAGGAGAAAAAACAAAACATTGATAAATCACGGAGCTGTCGATGTATAGTTGGCGTAGGGTTAGGATAGGCTGGCTGCAGAGTTTCCGTCTCTCATGCTTCACACAGAAATTCTAAACAATTTTTATGAAAACGCACCGATCGGATAGGGAAGGCGTACAGATTGCTTTCGTCGTAAAATATGGCAACCTATTTTAACCAAATACACGCGACTTACAACTACTTGAGAGCGACTCTTATTTCTGATTCCGATACCGTGTTTCTTTCCTGAAATTAATAAGGGCAAACATTGCAGGAATGACAATTTACACAAAACTAAACATTGATAAAGTAAGCATTTGTTATATGGTTAACGTGAACAAATTTTTGGCTAAATAATAGCGGTGTTGTGACAAAACACAAAATTGTGAGGCTTGATTTCAATACTAAGGCGGAATACTACTGGTAACTCCCAGTTCCTACTTGCTCTATCACAACGTGCACTTACTCCCTGCCCGGCCTTCCTGTTCCTCTTCTTCCCTTTATTCTTAATTTTATCAAAACAATCAAGTAGTCATTATACCCTATCATAGTACATTCTTCCATTTTCTGTTTACCTAATAATGGTTTGTAGGATATATTATACACCATATTATAGTCAACTCTTTTAGAAACCAGGCGGCAAGGGTCCAAGAATACGTCAGACGTACTTAAAATTTAGCAGCTGAAAATTCTGCAGTTACTGGGCATTCACCCACAACTAATCACATGATAAACTTAGAAGACGGATCTGTTATAAGGTCATGCAATAGGTATTATGACAGAATGGTCTTAGAAGCAAAATAAATTAATAAACACAAGTATACCATCAACAGATAAGCAATACGCTCAGCACGACTTGGTACCCTTTACTTTCTCTCTTGACTGTACGGGAGTTGACTGACAGCACAAATAATACAAGCGATGTAACATCTACAGGGTAGGGTTTACTTACCGGACCACCCACCACAATTTCTATACTATATAACTGAGTTTTCTTGCCAGCCTCGTCGTCACATAGACCTGAGGGTACTCGCTGTAATGAGGGCGAAATGTTGTAGTACAAGACATTATTGACACGATCTATACCGGAAGACGACTTCAAAAACAGAATGGCTTTATACGCTGTTTGTTCGTTTTGCTATCAGTCCAAGACTTGAATCCGTACTTGTTAAATTCCACATAGCTCCTCGCTAAGTCCTCCTGTATCGTGTCGCTTACATTAAGTGATGTAAGCAGCCTTTTTTTTTTAAATGAAAATGAAAACAGCTTGCTGTAAGCAGAGTTTTTTCTTTTCATTGACAAAGCCTGCTTTATTGTAAATTACATTCCTTTTTTGTATTTTCTATACAATATAATTTCACTTTCTCAAAACAACCACCTACTTAAATGCAACAAGATCTATTTAAAAGTTTACATCTGATCTAATACATCCTCCTCCTACATCACAGCGTGTTTGAGGCGCTTACTTTCCTGAAGACATGTTTAAGTTCATAAACATGAATACGCATGTGTAGCGCACGGAAGTGTTAGTAAAAAATTTCTGCACACCAGATGACATCATATTTTAGTGTGGGTCTATAGCGGACGACCTTGTATGGAATACCTTGTTCGTGACTGTAGACTGACAGTGGTAACTTCAACTGCGACTGTGGCAATTAAACTGAACATTCCCGAAACAATTGACCCGTGAAAATCAAGCGAAGGGAAGAGCCAATGAGTTTAAATTCGGAACAGGGGTGGATACAATATTGTTGTCAGGAAGAGGGAAGTAGTAAATGAGTGAGGCAGAGCGAGTTTGAAGGAGACGCGATAACCAGTGTAGGAGCAGCACAATTGAGCCAAATGAGGTGGGTTCTAATTATGGTTCAGCCTGGCTCTTCCAAATAGCTTTGCACATCGTTCTCAATTCCGCACCACATTAAACGTCAGGCTCTGTCAAATCAGGCTTCTGCCGGTTTATACGTCAAGGAAAACGCGTTCATTTCACAAAATAAAATATATAAACAATCAAATTCTAATAACATTACATTACAAAACGTGTTTTCTACTAGTTAAAGTTCACGCAAAGCAATTTAAATAAAATTAAGGCAGGAACCTACGCTGTGTTAAAATTTGATTCTTTCTGTCAGTCCCATGCGTTGGTTTTTAAGTTCACTCATAAATATATGATTCAAGTCGCTAAAATACTACTTGTCTCAGAATCTCACAACCAGAAACGTTGACTGAAGTCAAAAACTAATGTGAGCGTGAATACAATGTTCCTGACCTTTAACAAAATTTTGAAATATTATGTTGATCGAATATTACACGTAAAATGATTCGTTAGTGCAAACCAAACGATATTACTATAGTTAGTTATGAAATTACACATAATTTCATAAACAATTTAATTTTTTTATGAAAGCAACGACATTGTGAATAAGTTGCATAAGTTCAACCTTATGTGCTTAGGACCATTAGGCGAACTCTTAAGTTACCAAGTATAGAAACACGCCTAAAATTCTACAAGGCGATGGCCCTTCTCACACTTCTTTATGGGTCTGAGAATTGAACTTCAACGGAAGGCATCCAAGCGGTCGCATCCAAGCGGATGAAATAAGATTTTTCAGGCACGTGGCAGGGTATACTCTCCATGATCATAGAAACACAGACATACGGCAGGAACTGAATATTACGATTATACTCGGCATGATTGCCCAATATCGGCTGAATTGGTGGGAACATCTTTGCCGAATGGATGACTGCCGCATCCACAAACAACTATGGAACAATACGCCGAGGGGACGGAGAGGTGTGGGACGTCCGAGGAAGCGCTGGAGTGACCAGCTCTAATCTTTGCCAGTTTGATACCGGAACAAACGATCCTTGGTTTAATCCTTGAAGATAATGATGATGAATTTAATTTTTTATTATATCTATTGTATATTAGGTAATCTATTTTCTTCTCCTTTCAAGCATTAGATCTTCGGCCTGTTGCGCCGCCTGGTTGTGGTACAACTTCCGATCCGCCGCCAGAGAGAAGTCAGCCAAGTAATAACGTGCGGTGCCTAGAGTTGTGTATAAATGTATGTATGTGTGTGCGTGTGTGCGCGCGTTTAGTTTAACATAGCGTTGCCTTAATTATAGAGGCCAGGCATGCCAGAAATTTCGCTGTATTATTTGCCTCAACTATAGGGGTGGGCAGGCAGACGTAGTCGTGACCTTGACTCCATCCCAGACTGCAGCACAGCCGTTGAAACTGCGAGTCTCAAACGTTAACGCTGAAATGACCAAAACTAGTTTTTCTTCAAATACACATTATTTTCAAGTGCAGGCGATTAAAGACGTGACGTATAAGTTATGTTTAGACGAACAGATTTCAGATGTTGAAATTTATACTACTTTTGTTTGCTTCGCTCAAGTTTTTGGTAATGTTTTAGCGATCGAATGTAGACACTGCGGTTCAAATATCCGCGTTGTTTGAACTGGGCACATCATTTTATGACAAAGAAGTGCCGGATTCATTCATATCACTTACCGCCACTCTACGATTTTACCGATGTACTATGTGATTCCCGAGTATTAGGTTAACAATCACTTCGCGACAATTTGATTACATTTATCTAAATGTTAGTGGCTCCTTTTGTTATTCAAAGATTTACGTTCTTCTGGTCAAACATATATGGAATGTTTAACTCACCTTTATTTCTCTGTGTTGTAGACAGACAGAAGATGCACGGGGCGTATCGCGCCCTGTTTTTTTTTTGCGTTGTACAAGCCTGAGCCCGATGAACACCAGGTTCAAACAGTGCAGCGCGGTCGTTTGCTCGGCACAGGGTGTTAGGGTGCGGTCCACGAATACATGATATAGCATGAATGTCGTGGGCGCATCTGTCAGTATTATGCTCCAGCCAGTCACTAGGACTGAGGCGAATCTCCGTGGCCTCCTTAAGGCATCGCCCGCACGAGCTTAGAGGCGCTGGTGTGGTCGACAGGCTCGACTGCCCGGAGGTCAGTCGTCCGTAACGATGGGTTACCACTTTAGGGTGGATGACTCCCGCAATTAGGTTCTGTGTTGTTGTTGTTGTTTAGTAATATTTCCTTTTGGTTATGTTATCATGGATGAATGTTTCCAATTGCGTTACAGAGTGATATCAGAGCGTATCTTTTATTGTAACGTTCCATTTGTTTCAACTATTATTCTTGTTTTTTAATTATTCATGAAATCTTAACTACATAAAGTTTCAAATAAAGTTTTTAGATATTTTTTAAAATTTTTACTTCTTGTTTCTAAAATTACTACACTTATTAATTAAGCAGAAACTTACAATATTGCTTTGGGGTTTTCTCCCTCTCGTTAATTCTCAGCTTTGTTACTGGCTAGTTATGGAACAAAATTGGAGCTAGTGTTTCGTGACTTAAAAGACATGTTAAAATAGATTTCACTCATGCGTTTTTTACAAATTGCGCTTAATCTTCTTTTAAATATAATTAATACCTTCCTACTTTTTTTAATGCTTTGTAAAGGTTTTATACATTGTGAAAGCAGGAAAGCCCCTGCCACAACCAATATTTATTGCGTATTAATTATAACAAATTGTGGCGAATAGAATTGTAAAAGAAATTGGCAATCTCATAACCAGAATTGGAACTAATCCTACAATTGATTATGGAAATCGTTTTTAGAAAAAAATATTAGGCTAAACTTCTGACATTATAAAATTTCTTATTACAAAATAATAAGAATGAAATTTATGTAAAATATAAATTTCCATTGAATACTATGTGAGTCAGGGTAGTTTGCATAACTAAAAAGGAGTATTTGTTTGAAAACGCAAAAATAAAAATGAAATAAAACTTTTTATGTATTTATATATATATATATATACCATAATGTACCATAATGTATATGTATATGTACCATAATAAAACATATACCATACAAAGGCACCATAATGAACATTTGGGAAAATTTACAAATATACAAACATAAAATACAAAACACAAAACAAACTAATACCTGAACAAATACAAATCAATACAAAACACGACACAATATTCAAAGCAGTCAACATTGAAAATGCACAAAAAACTAACACATACACCACAATCACACAAAATAAAAACCAATTTGAAGTACCAGAAACCAACAGGAAGCCACAATAATAATAGTCAACCAACACATATATGTACTTGTTTTGATTGTTCATCTTTTTTTTCACAGTATAACTTAATATAGAATATTGAAACTTTCACTTGTGAAACTTACTTGTTTTTTCTTCCCGCACGCGTTTCGGCGCCTTCGTCAGCAGTTTGAGACAGACTCAACCGTACGGGAAGAAAAAACAAGTAAGTTTCACAAGTGAAAGTTTCAATATTCTATATTAACATATGTACTTCACCATACACAAAAACCGGAAGGCTGAGGATGGGTACAAGATGGTACCCGAAACATGTTCCTAATAAGGAAAAAAATATCTTGACGTAAATTCATTATAAATATTAAATGTAATATATATATCTATATTACTTTAATATTTATAACATGTTCCTAATAGGGAAAAAAGTATATCTTGAGGTAAATTTAGTTATAAATATTAAAGTATTATATACATCAAGAAACGGACTGTAGCAGAAAGAGATTGAAATATATCTATATATATAACGTGAATGGTTTAACTATTAATTTTATGTTGGGTAAGTTTATGTTACCCAATTAACCCGGCTTCACGTTTCACATCTTTTTACAGATAGATAAACGTTAATGATTAAACTATTTATCTTATCTTGACATTGGGCCATCACGACCTACCGTTATTAGCCGAGCTGTTAGGCCGTAGTCTATGGATGTTGAGTGCAGACGTTTCGATCTCGCCAACGGAGGCAATCTTTAGTGCAAAACTTGTTTTGGCAGTTGTTCAATTATTTTTCAGTAGTGTAAAGAAGACAGTCGTCTTAACAACATTAATATAAATCTGCTCATATAAACAATAGACTACAAACTGTGACGGTATACATAAAATGTAGTTCATAATCCATTTTAAGTACATTTTTTATTCACATAGACCACGGCCCAACAGCCTAGATAATGATAATTTGAATAATATTTATTCACGTTGCCAAATCAACATAATGTCACGTTACCCACCTTATTTTTATAGACAGATAAAATGCTAATATAGGATAAGCATATAGGAAAAGCTTTTGTTGAATCACTTCTGTCTTACAGCTGCGAAGTGTGGACGCTGAGCACGGAAATTATACGACAATTGAATCCCGTGCAAATGGATTATCTTCGTAGACGTGCCGGAGTCTCAAGAAGGGGGAGAATAACCAACGAGGAGATCAGAATAAGGATGCATGCAGAGGACACAATTATTAACAGAGTAGAATGAAGAGGAATAAAGTGGTTTGGTCACTTACTCCGAATGGATGAACAGAGATGGCGGAGAAAAATATTTAAGTGGAGGACCCCAGTCAGAGGGAAAAGGGGCAGACCTAGACTGCCCTGGCAAGAAAACATGAGGAAGTCCAAGGAACATCATAACTTGGCAGAAGAAGATGCACAGGACAGAAATAGATGGCGGTTAGGTGTGGGTATGCGGCAATAGCCGATGAAAATCCCTTTGAGAGATAGAGAGAGATAAAATGCTAATAATGAAACTATGTACATATGTTCACGTCGCCAATATTTGTTTTTGTACCGTAACTTACAGACTGAATAAAGTATTTTTATGAGTTTTGTTTTGAACGTAACGCGCAAAGTCTTGTGGAGTACAAATACACGCACAGATGCTTATACGAGCGCGGTCACGAAAACTGGAACACTCACTACTGATACTGACTTAATAAGGAAGAGAACGCGATGGTATGAAGTAATGATTACGGGGATTTATAGGTTGTCGGTGGTTGGCAGGGTCGTTGCGTAAGGTTGGCGGGAAGGGGGGTTGTGCGTAGCCACGTGTTTCCCATACCACCCTCCGTCGACCTAGTGAGTAGGTAAACCCGCATCAACTCACCGTAAACAAAATTATAACGCGGTATTACTTAATGCACACGCTTCTTGCTTAATTAGTTGTGCGTAACTAAGATACTTGTTTTTAATACACACCGAGGTGACAGACAGACTAACTTGGAACAAATTTATGGATAAATATATGAGAGTGAGTCGTACTGAAGATCCCCTTTAATCCATAACATTGCAAAATAGTTTATATTTATCTTAGTTTAATACCACCCAAAGTCTTCATCATAATTTTTTATTTAAGGCTTTATCTAACGGGGCGAGAGCTCAGTATTAGTGTTTTGATTTGCATTAATATTCTCTATTCACATGTTGTGCTGTGGATTCGCCTAAAGGTCGAGTCAAGCCAACCACGTCTACCTACAGTTGGGACAATACTACGGATTGGTTGTCGTAGTTGTAAGCCTTACTATAAAAAAAAAAAAAAAAAAAAAAAAAAAAAAAAAAAAAATACAACATCTACACCACATCTGCCATTATCATGGAGCTCGTTTATTGAAGGCTGGTTTCTGTCTAGCGGATGGTGTGATATGTGGTGTACTACGGCTACAGGGCTCAACAGTCTATGCGCCTTATTTTTGAAGAAAGGAAGGAAGGAAGGAAAGAAGGGAAGGAAGGAAAGAAGGGAATGAAGGAAAGAAGGAGAAGCAGGAGGAGGAGGAGGAGGAGGAGGAGGAGGAGGAGGAGGAGGAGGAGGAGGAGGAGGAGGAGGAGGAGGAGGAGGAGGAGGAGGAGAAGAAGAAGAAGAAGAAGAAGAGGAAGAGGAAGAAGAAGAAGAAGAAGAAGAAGAAGAAGAAGAAGAAGAAGAAGAAGAAGAAGAAGAAGAAGAAGAAGAAGAAGAAGAAGAAGAAGAAGAAGAAGAAGAAGAAGGTAATCATTAATATTATCTAAAAATCTACAAATTTCCCAGTTGTACGTGCAAACTTCCATATGTTACGTAATTAAAGACTACTATAATTTTAGAAAATGTCCAGAAGAATCAGCTGGATAGGGCCTGAAGAAGGAATGGACAACCAAAGACTCCCGAAAAGGATAATGAATGGGCATATAGATGGGCGCAGAAGACGAGAGAGGACAAGAAAACGATGCCAAGACGACGTGATAGAAGACGTGACTAGGATGGGTGTCGGCTCGTGGAACACCAAGGCACATTATGGGTCTGGAAGCAGATGATTAGAGAGGTCGAGGTCTATCTTGGATATGTATGTATGTATAATTTTAGGAATTCAGTGTTACGAGAGCTTTATTCTTACATACATTTGCGTGCGATAAAACCTTAGGTTCACGCGGGTATCTTTCTTCCCGCGTTGAAATGCAGTTCTCCGACCTGTTTTTTGCTACGATTCTGCAAATTCATTTTTACGCCATCAGATCATTGATTCTTCCTTTCTGTTGTCCAGTTCGATGGTTTTTAGCTGTATTCATGTGGATTCCTACTGCCGTGGAAGTAGGATGAAGTCTGTGGAAACCGACAATGTGTCTGATCAGCTGTTGACTCGCTCTGCAGATTGGTTGTTGCTGTTGTGGTGTAACCGTCTCCAAATCGACTGTAGCTATACGCTGTCATCGCGTTTGTTGGCACATTCTATATTTTTTCAGTTTCAGTAGATCTTTCTTAGATTTAAGCAAGATTGGTAGCATGAAAATGTTTATTGGCTCCAGTTTTAACTACATGCTCGACTAACGCCAATGTTTACGGGGTAAACAATTTCCAAGCCTGTGTTTCCTGACTCTCTTGTTTAAATAGCGGAAGGGCATGCGATTCAGAGTCCTTGTTCATACTTCATATAATCTTTTCTCTATTATTGGTTACTTTCAGCAACTATCCAACAATCTGTTATTTTTCGAAGGTCTCAAAGGGTAATGTTGTTTTTCTGAAACATATTGTAATCCTTCTTCTAATTCCACTTATTCTGGATAGCGTAATGTTGTCTCCTTTTTTATCTTATTGGCGATTGTAACGTGCAGGCTGGGGTCTTACACTATCGATCTTCTTATTCTGAAAGGCAATTCAATGTAGAGCGTCTTTGAGCGTGTTCATGTTCTATATAAATAGTCCTGTGTTCAGAGTCGTTAGGGAGAGTCGAACGAGAGCTATAAGCAAATTCCTTTAAACAACGGGTGACACGAGTTTGTGTCTGTGTGTATGTGTCTGTCTGTCTATCTGCCTGTGCCTGTGTCTTTGTGCAGCAAACTGTGTTCACGAGACGTCCATCGTCGATTTTCACCAAATCGAGAAAAGGCGGCTGTTTATTTTCATCTGTGTCCATGATAAGCTGATTTTGTTGTGCAAGTTCTGTAGGTCTGTCCGTTCCTGCAGGATTGTCCAGAATTTATATGACGACATGCGGGTTCTTTGTACGTACAGGTGTCTACATAGGCATCAGCGAATCTTTTTGTTACTTTCGTTACATGAGACAGGACCCGAATTTTGGATACATAAGGTTAGAACTAAGCATATATACAACCTGAATCAAAAAACTAAACATACCGCGAATGGTGTACGTACCAAGGAAGACACACATTTATAAATTCTTAAGGGTCGATTAAGGCACATAGTTTTGCATAGGTAAAATATAATCTTTTTAAAAATCAAGAGAAATAGAGCCCGCTTGTCACTCTTTCCACGAGTACCAACGTTGTTTGCGCGTATGTAAAACTGAAAAATTGTCACAAAGTACCGAGCAACAAGTGTTGTAAGAATAATACGGATTTACTGCCTTTTTATGTTTGACAATAACAAAAAAAATAAAAATAAAATATTGTTTCGGAATGTGATTTGATAACTAACGATGGAGACGGCGCGGCGAGACGTACCGACTCGAAGTATTTGATGGTTGTAGTTTCTCTGAACTACCTTCACAATACGGTTCTCCACCAACACATAAATGAGTGGTATTTGCTTTATATATTGTTGCGACGGTCTTCCTGATTGTCGTATGGTACTGCGGAAAACAAAATGAAGACACCAATTTAGTCACCTATCAGCAGCTTTAATTTATGACAAGTACAGTTTATAATCAACCTGTACAATAATCCGAACAAAATTTGTCCACACGCAATAATAATGTCGACTAATAGAATCCCGCACAATAACACTTCGTCACAATACTAAGAACCTCACTTAAATAAATCGCCACTTCAACTGACCGTCGCTGGATGCTTATATATACCCCGCTGAGATGGCAGAATAATTGGTCACTTTCTGGATGACGAGTACAGGCGCTCTAGAATCCACTAAACACAGTGTCGATGTCTGACCCTGACCGACGCGGTCTAGAACAGACTCGATTGTTGACCCATCATAAGTATCACGTAATTGTCTTTCATCTCATGTACGCACACAAACATTACAGCTGGGCTAACCGAGGAACGCGTAGAACGACACAGTCCATTGTTCGAGAATGTTCCTAATTACATATCAATGTGTTAGTTACTGTCAGCAATAGGTATTATCAATTAACACTTCTACCACCATAAGAATGTTTCATAGAGAGTGTTACAACATTAGAAGTCTATTTATTAATATGCCCGTCCTTTTATTTAGAACAAAAATAATAACGCAATCTTCTGTAGATTTGCCACAGGCCCTACGAATTATTGAAAAATAAATTTGTAATGAAATGTTTTGAATTAACTTATTCACTTATAATACCTAAAGTCAGAGGTCTTAGGGAATTTAGTCTTTTTTTTGTAAATCAGAAACTCGTCCTTATAAGACGAGTATCACATAGACGAGTATCAAATCAGAAACTCGTCCTTATAAGACGCTTGTGATACACAATACATTTATTTTGATCTTAGTGCATGATGCTGGTTTCTAAATCGATAACAGTAACATGAGTTATATGTTTTTAATGTAACTAACAAAAATAAAGGCACGAGGCAACACAAGCGTCCGTTATTTTCATTTGTGCATGTTTGGACAGTTTAGCAAAGACTAGGCCAGAGTGCGTTGGCGCATAACAATTACAGATTAAAGCAGCAGCAGCAGCAGCCGAACAGACAATATATCAAACCTGTCGTATTAACGGCTCCGCGAGCCTGGGCCGCCCCCATGATAGCGGTCCACTCCATGAGAGATTTGGCACACAAATGCCGGACCGGGCCACTCTCTAAATCTTTGTATTTTGTACACGCTACGATTGCGTAATTATCCTACGGTTAACCGCAAACAACAACTAGTTGAATTTACCAATCTCCAATGCTACCCCAGAACGAAACACAAAATACTATTCTAATCTGACATAGTATTATACTATGTTGATGCACTATTATTCTTCATGGAGACAATAGTTTAATGTAAATTTTAAAACGCTGTGGCTTTAAAAAAAAAATAATAATGTACGTGTAAGAGAACGCATTCTCTTTTCTTCTCTAGCATTTTTCAATATTCTTTCGTTTGCTCATTTCGTTTGTATTCATTTAATCTACGTTGATGTTCGTCCACTTGACTGTTATTTACTTTGACATATGTTTGTCTATATAAACAGCACCTATGTAAATGTTATTGTAACTGGAAAACACTTTTCATCCCACTGCTCTGATAATATATTTTAATTGAACTTTTGTGTGACTGTAATTCTAAAAATAAGAAAACAGAAACATAAAATTGTACCCAAATCAAGCTGAAGTATTTTACATTTTTTACTACTACAAGTATTTGATACTATATTGACCGGTCATTTACAGAAAATAAAAATTGTCAAAACTTTTGAAATTATGATATTGGAATATCAATTTGTGAATATACCCGGCGATGTGATCGAAAGGTTCCAACATCACGACACCGCTTGTGATACACGCATTAGTGCAGAACATATTTTCCAATTATCTGTTGTGAATATAATCCAATATTGTGATAAAATCCATTCGGTCTTGCTTCTGGCGACACATAATATGTTGACATTCGTGGTAAGGTACGTAGTGAGGCTTTATGATCTAAACCAGGCTGTAACGTCTCTGAAAGCGCATAGGTTAGAGCAGCGTTTCCCAAACTGTGTGCCGCAAAGCCACACATGCCGCGAAATTTTGGGTGTGCCGCAAAATTTTGGAAAAATAATAAAAATAAAAAAAGTAAATGAAAAACTTCAGAAGGTTGGAAATTAAGAAGTAATGATGAAACATATCAGAGTATAGAAAATATAACAGAAACAATGAGAAAAAGAAGACTATTATTTTTTGGACCTTTATACAGAATGGACGACAATAGGTTAACAAAGCAGATCTTCAAATATCTGTGGAAAAGAATTCAAGATCAAGTTGGATTAAAGAAGTCCAAAACGATTTAGAAAAAAATAACATATTCCTAAACCTAGAAAAACCAATTAAAACAGAATTTTTTCTGGCAAAAATGTTAAAAATAGAAGGTGTCCAGGGTAGGTGAGAGAAAAACGCAGGTTCAAAGTGTACTGAAGGCAGAAAGAAGAAACAACACAGTAAAAAGATGAAAGATTATTAAAGAAAAAGAAAAGAACAAGGAATAAAGAATTAAAATTGGCATGTGGGCCTTAGATGGCCGATACCAAAAAAAAAGTAAATACAATTTCTAACCCGGCAAAAAAAGAAATAAAAACATTGTTTTCTTACTTAGTTAATAGTCCTGAAGAGTGCAAATAAAAGTTATGTGAGAAAATGAGTTTCAATGACTTTTTGTGATGTCACAAAAATCTACGTTGACAAATTTGCGTTACAATTGGAAAAGTCCACTGACATAACTGGGAAAACCACAAGTAGTACTGAAGCTAGTAAGTAACATTCATTGCCGTGATATATTAGGCTGAAGTGTGATTTTAAAGACATCACACTGATGGTAATGAAAGGTATTTAAAGGGAAAGATACTGATGCTGAGGGGGTCGGTATGTAGAGGGAGGTAGTGTGGCATGGGCTAAAAAAGTTTGGGAAACGCTGGGTTAGAGGAATATGGTAAGCGGATAAGTCCATAAGAAAACGACGTAAGCTGCGGATATTTGGGAAAACAGTGACAGACTGGCTGGTGGCGTATTTCAATCGAACTGGCTGCAAGTAATAAATCGCAGGAAAAATGTTTGAGACAAAACTTTATATAAATGGAAGATTATTAAGCTACCTTAAAGCCTTTAATATGTGGTGCTGGAAGAGGGCCTTAAGATACTATGGTCGGAAAGAGTACCCAATGATAAGGTTGGGAGAAGGTGTGAAAAAAGGATGTTCATTGATTCCATTGTGGAAAAGTAAAATAGTACGCCATTCAATCTAGTTAAACACCCGGGTCGAGGGACGAAGTGGATTCTGGGGGGAGGGTCTTGTAAGGGTACAGCCTATTAGAAACCATACATCTGAAAAGCGCGCCAGAGTCAGATATCGATGGTGTTATCGGGATTGTGTGTGAGTGAAAATGTATTTATAATTTGGAAAAGTTAAGCAAAAAACGTTTATATTGTATGTTACATTTTGTGCGGTATACGAACTAAAAGAGGAATGATCGACATCGAGATATTAACATTAACAATACTGAAACAGTATTATGAAGGAAACATTGAAATTGTAGTACAGTAGGTAGGTAGGTTAGCAACGCCATAATTGTGTGGGTAGTGTCGAAACCAATGTGGCTATGCGCCAAAAAGTAGTTCGTTAAGAATTATATTTTAATAAAGTGAAACATTAATAAAGAAGGCAATGAACTGTATATTTGAGAAGACAATGGAAAAACGTAGTGTAATAGAAACTTTGTTGATTCAGAAGAAGCCACACATTAATTTTGAGAATTATTTACGAAATCGACAGGGAATTTTTCACTTTCTCACTCGCTAGTCGGACATCATGAATGCCGCATAGTCTTCCCAATACGTGGTAAAAGACATCCCAAACAAACTGTTACATTTCAGAAAGGTGAAGAGAATAGAAGACCATCATCACACTACTAGTTACAGTGTCGTATTAATGTGTGGCATTCGGGAAGAGAAAGAAGGAAAACTTCGATCCTTGACAGCGTTAGTGGCCTTTCGTGAACTTTGGTTGATAAACTGGTGCCACTCCTTGACGGAAAGTCACCACACTGATAAGGATGCTCTCTAAACTCTGCGAGTCCGGAGTTTTAGATAGTAACATAGCCAGAAATATTCTGTGGTGAAAGTGATTGATAGTGATTGTCGGTGATACTGGTGTAGGAGTGCGACTAGTGAGTAAGTGACAAAGTATCCCTATCCGACCTGCAGTGCAACCTCATATACGTACAATAGCCTCTGGAAAAGACACTACGTCATACTAGATTTCACTTAGACTTACGCTAGTTTTACTACGTTTTACAGCCTATAAAGAACTATCCCCACCCATTCGACCTTCAAGGTGACAACGGACACTAGCGCATTGTAATCCCCCTCAATCACATTGGCTACACCACTACGGTTATCGAATAATTCAATTTAAATCTAAGGGTGTTGAGGGACAAGGCTTTAATTTTATAAAACAATAGCAGTGCCTGTTTTAGTATATGGATGTGAAACATGCGTTCCTACAAAGAAGATTAAAAACCAGATTCAAACTTCGGAAATGAAGTTTCTGAGAAGAACGAAGTCTTGCACGAGACAGGATCGTTTGTGCAATGAGGATGTTCAAGAAGAGCTACAGGTATTCTCTACAAATGATAAAATCCAGACAGATCAGAATGGTTACAGCATCTTGACAGAATGGTGGATGGACGACTACCTAAGGTTGCGTTTCGATATAGACCCTTTGGTCCAAGAGATGTAGGAAGACCGAGAGTGAGATGAAGAGATATTCTGTGAAGACGAAACAGGCAAAGTGCCTACTCCATGAGGTTCAGAAGCAGAAGAAGAAGAAGAAGAAAGTATCAGGGTAATTATAAAAAGATTATTTAGAACTAAACCGCCCGGGTTAAAGGTGTCAAACGGTCAACAAAGGGTCAACAGTCCTAGAGGGAGAAGAGGAAGGTTTCCCAACAAGACTAGGGGCGGAAGAACCTAGGAAATGGGTCTCCCGAATGAAACCCAGAGGAGGAGTAGAGGCTCAAAGGTAGCACTCCTACCACTGGCCTTATTCTACAGGATGTTGGTAACGTCCTGAGAGGATATTTAATCTACTCGAAAGTCACAAAGGGACAAATCGGATGGAATTAATGGTTACGGACCGGGGTCGATTATTATAGGTACAGGAATACAGGAATAGGTACGGGATTATAGGTACAGGAATTAGTATTGCGGACAGATTAACGTTGGTAACGTGGAATGTGAGAGGCCTTGCTTATATAGCCATAGAATTGTATAACAAACTATGGCATTTATGGGCAATATCCCTGCGAACTAAGAGCGTTGAAGATTTTTAATATACAAGATCGTATTGCAGAAACAAAGAAAAATTGATTGTCCATCTGAATAGAATGCCAGAAGCCTGATTGCCTAAGAAAGTTTGGAAATACAAACCTGTTGGAGAACGAAGTACAGGAAGACCTAGGAAGCGTTGGTGGAGTGGACGTATGCACATTCTTTTGGGACGGGAACAGGCGACTTCCGTAGTCCCTGATAGAAGAAGAAGAATTAATCCACGATTTTACAATTACCTCGTCAAATTAGAGTATTTATTTACCTTTCTGGGTGTTTGTGTAGAGTTTCTTTCTTTCATTATGCCACTGATGGAAAAGATCCAAGTGAAATGATAAGCCGTAGATACTGATATTTATATGTCTGCTGCTGTTGCTCCATATGCCCAGTCTAGTATTTACCAATGTACTTGATTTCCCTTTCGTTTCCCTTCATGTCCTCCAAGACGGTCTAGTTATAATTCTTGTATTACACTCAAACAAAAAGTGTTGATTTCCTGTATCGATAATGCTATAAAATCATGTTACTTTATATCTTGGTTCTGATAGAACATTATTCTTTCTGTCAGTCGAGGTTGTTTCAATACGTTTCCTTTAACATGAACTCCACATGCCCTGAAATTAGGATATTTTCTTTTTCTTAGGTTACAAATTGTGCTCTTTCACATCCCAAGATATTCCACAAAACATCGTTTATTACTTAAACGACAACGTGGTATATCCTTATAACAGTAATTTTATTAAGGTACGAAGACCTCAACCTTGAAGACTGATTTAATTTTTCCAATTTTTAATAATGTCACGTATACTGTTGAGTTTCAAAAGTTAGGGAAAATATAAATTCCCCTTATTCAATACAAGATATTTTGTCAATAAATTGATATGTTTTATATTATATTGTTTTGCCATGTAAACATGGCGGAGCGGAGTGCTCGCTTTGCACATCGTTCATTTCTGTGGATTTGGCTGAAGGTCAATCTTATCCCGTCTACCTAGTGTCGGAGTAATGCAGGAGTTGATAGGGAGGGCGTTAGTCAACAGAAAAACGATATCTACACGTGAACTCACACTTCCACACCTCACGCTGCACGTGCTTAAATGCATTCTGGTCCTGCCTGACGGTGGTGTGGCGTGCGCTGTACTCTAGCTAGAGGGTGTAACAAGCTGATCCTGCCTGACAGTGGTATAGCATGCGCTGTACTCTAGCTACAGGGTGTAACAGGCTGGTCCTGCCTGACGGTGGTGTGGTGCGCGCTGTACTCTAGCTAGAGGCTGTAACAGGTTATGGCCATACTATATTCTCACATAGGCTTCCACGGCCGTTATCCAATTTTCTTCCTTTACGTACCGCGTCAAAAATATATGATGACGTTTCACTCATATTACAATGGGTTTCCTGAGGTCTGTGTGACCTGGCAATCGAACTCGGTTATATAGTGTAGAAGTGGCAGCTGGTGGTCCGGTAAGTGGACGCTGCCCCGTAGGTGTTAGACCGCTTGCATTATTTGTGCGGTCAGTCAACTCCCGTACAGTCAAGCTGGAATGTAAAGGGTACCAAGTCATGCTGAGCGTGACTGCTTCTCTGTTGATGTTATTCTTGCGTTTATTAATTTCTATTGCTTCTGGGACCATTCTGTCGTAATACTTAATGTACGACCTTATAACAGATGCGTCTTCAAAATTATCAGTGATTGGTTATGGCTGAATGCTTTGCAGTTGTCGACTTTTCATCTGCTAAGTTTTGTATGTCTGACGTGTTCTTGGACTTTTGTGGAAATTAATCGGCCCGCCCGGCTAATATAGACCTTTCGACAGCTGCATGGAATTTTGTAAATACCTTCAGTGTTAAACGGGATTATGTCTTTGATAGATTTCAAAAATTGTGCCAGCTTCTTATGTGGTTGAGACACTGTTTGAATGCCACGTTTTCTCAACATATTGCTAATTTTGTCTGTTGTACCTTTTGTGTACGGTAAGACTCTATACTTATTATCTCCTGCTGTATATTTGAACGTTTATCGATCTTCTTAAATGCTTTACGTGTAGCGTCCCTTTTATACTCTCTAGTTCTTCTCTAGAGCGTCCGTTAGGTGCTTTTTCTCCTCCAGGAAATGATCGTCATCAGACACCGTATTCACTCCGTGAATGTGTGTTGAGAACGACTTGCTTTTGCGTAGGGTGTTGATGAGATGTTGCATGAAGGTTTCTATCTGTGTGGGTAGGTTTTGTGTACATTCGACGACTCAGAGAACCGTCCGGATTCAGTGATATAAGTACACCTAAGAAAATAATTTGCATTCGCTTCCACTTTCGTAATAAACTGAATAGAGTTATGTATCGAGTTTAGTTGCTGGAAGAAAGCCTGTAGTTCTTTGTGTCCGTGAGACCAGATAACAAAGTTGTCGTTCAGATATCAGTAAAAGTGTGTTGGTTTATGTATGACCTTACTGCTTGAAGGAAGACGACTATGACGGTGATGATGATTGTGATGTTAATTACTGCAACAACGGCAGAAATAGTAATAGTAGTAGTAGTAGCAGCAGCAGCAGCAGCAGTAGTAGTAGTAGTAGTAGTAGTAGTAGCAGTAGTAGTACGAGCCACACCAGGAAAGGTTACTGTATTTATTAGAAAAAACCCAGCATTTTCACAGCATTTAAAACAGCGAAGCAGCATGATAAATGGTCTCCCAAGATATGGCTGACACATCCTGGCAGGCTACTTGTGGATTCAGTCTCTTCTGCGTCTTGAACGTTTTGTTTCATACATCAATAATAGATTCAACAGCGCGCCGTCGGCGAGACTGTTTTGATAAATTACGACTGCCAAAGTTTTTAACGTTTCGTCATTAAACTGACGGCTGCTTAACAGAGCGTCAGTAAATGTTACTAATTTATTTTTCATCGGTAAAAAGAACCCGTTAAGTTCAAAAAAACAATTCACTGGCGTGTTATATGAGGTATGTCTATAAAAAGAAATGAGATTTTTTTCTCCGTAAGTGCTAACATTGTGAGGACAAAACATTAAACAACTGACAAATATATCGTTTATTTACATTGTAAGAATATTTACCTTCTTAATTTTTCAAGAGTTCATTGTTTTACTGACATTTTGGGGGATTACAATCAAACCACTTCCTTATCCAAAACAAAAGTTATGCTTTTTATGGGGAAAATCATATTAGAACAAAGATTGTCATAAGGACTCGCCAATAGAACAGGTGCCAGATTTCAAGTATATAGAGTGCAGCATCGCATACCAAGATGATTAGGAGGTTGAAAGTAAAACTAGTCTCTTCCAGTGGCTTTGTGGCTGTATCGTTAAACGTTTAAAGAAGAAAACAAGAAAAGAGACGCAATTGAACTAGTATAATGTAATTGCCATACCTCAACTACTGCATGGTAGTGAGAATTGGATTAGAAATGCCAAAGATATATGTAGAGTACAAGGACCGAAAATGAGATTCTTGAAGGCTGTAAAGGATTGCAACAGGAGAGATCTTGATTCTGTCAAGAAATGATCATATTAGAATGGAGGTAGACATAGCTGAAAGCTTAAAACGAGAAACTCTCTCGGCACAAATCGGAGCGGCGTTTTCACGTAGAGAGAATGGATCCAACTAGATTTTCAAGAAGTGCCCTTGATTATTATCCAAGGGGGAAGAGAAGTGTGGGAAGACCCCGTAAGCGATGGTTGGATGACTTCTATTGAGACTGGAACAGACTATTAGCCTAAGCCGTAAAGGACGACGACGACGATGTTTCAAGATTTGACTGTCCATCGTTTCTGGAAGTGTCCATTGTTTTTCTCGTGTCTCAAAAATGGAGCTCAACGTTATTGGGCTTCTTTATGTAATCCGATCGCGTGTCAATTTCAAGGCAGTGTAACATAAGTAATTGACAAGTTGAAGCACGCTCATGTTTTAATTGGCGCAAAGTTTTTCTGAATGGCCATGGAACTGCTTATGGACAGCAAAGCACACCAGTACTCTTTGAAATATGGTGCTAACCATTAGTGCCTATGAAATAACTTTAAAAGAAATTTAAAGAAACTGACCGTTTACGATTATTTTGAACAATATTTTCGTCTGGCCAGATATTGTCACTCTTGAATATTCCAACATGATAACGGTCACAGTCACATCACACTTTCTGTGAACACGTGTTTAGCAAAAACAACATTCAGTGCTATGTCGGCCTCTAAAGTACCCTGACATTAGGTCATATGGTTATTGTCTCTTTGAAACAATAAAAAGCAGACTCTAAACTTTAAAACTGAGGAGAATATCTAAAAGATCTGAAGGCACTGTTAGTTAAAGACACCGAGTAATATTTCAGTGAGCGGAATCAATGTGTCTCTGGGTGTGTGGTTTCCAAGGGTACTACGTACTATAAAGTAGATAAAAGTGTCTCGATGTTAATGTGTCAATAGTTAATTTCATGTGGTCGGTATCATTTTTGCCAGACATACCATTTATGTAAGCTTGAATATCAATTAAGTGAAAATGGTAAGGCTCCAAACGGTAGAAATGATTGGATGTTAGTGAATATTAATAATAACTAATATGTAATATATGCTTGTGGTTTATGTTTACCATTAATATTTTGTTGCAATTGCTACGTTATGTAACCGCTTTATTTGAGTTGTTTCATTAAGTGCAGAAAAACATGCGTGCGCGAGGTACGCTACATAAAATATTAAATTCATGGTTTTGTTGTCTATGACGTGTCCGTTAATTAACTAAATATAATTAAATCACTACCGGCTCGGAACACAAAGTTTTTTATGGGTAAAGACGTACAAGTTTTACCTTATACCCTTAACCAGTTTTCGCTTTTAAGAAGCTTCTTCAGAGGCTGCCGCTGGGAGAACTGTCCGTCTTCTTCTTGGCGGAACCAATTGTTCACAAAATAATAAAATTTCCAATACCGAAACACACGAAAACACATCAAAACGACATCCTAAACGAACAGACACAATTCAAATCACACGCATTATTCGAACTTATCAAATCCCACTCACACAACATCGATCCTTCAAAAGTCGATACTGTCGCCAAGAACAAGACGGACATTGCTCCCAGCGGCAGCTTCTGAAGAAGCTTTTTGAAAGTGAAAACTGGTTCAGGCTATAAGGTAAAACTTTTATGTGTTTACCCTTAAAAAACGTTATGTTCCGAGTCGGTAGTGATGTAATTATATTTATAAAATATTTAAATAAACCTATGAGTCTACCCCTAATCGTGTGCAGAATAAGATTTTGTTCACACTACCACGTGAAGACATTTGTTATCATGCAATGAAAATTTTTAAAAAACAACGTGTAACTCCTCTGTTAACGTGGACATTATTTACGTGAATTAACGACTTCCTAGGTCGCATAGTTACCGACTCCCACAACGGTACAGGGAAATATAACGTACGCTTTCAGAAGTGATCCTTCATTTTTCGTCCTTAGAAAGTTCTCATTGGCAATGACATTATTGTCCCTCTTATTTATTTATTTTTTTTTTTTAGTCTTCAAGTCACCTTTTATCCATTTACCATCTACTGCTTTACCGAAGTAATCAACAGAAATAATTCATTCTGTTTAAGTTCACACGTGTAGACAGGACTATGTGATGTGTACATATTCATATCTAATATCTTCAAATAAGTACACAGCACGTAGGTTTATTTTCACCTGACGCACGTTTCACAGAATTTATTCTATACTTTCAGAGGTTTGTTTGAATTGTAATTGAATGTTTCGCTTACAATATTCATATCTTTAGATGAATATTTGTGGGAATGATTTGGTCTGCCTGTCTTTCTACCTGTGTGTCTATGTCTACCTGTGTGTGTGTCTGTCTAACTGTCTATTTTCTGTCTGTCTGTCTGTCTGTCTGTCTGTCTCTCTCTCTGTCTGTCTGTCTCTCTCTCTCTCTCTCTCTCTCTCTCTCTCTCTCTCTCTCTCTCTCTCTCTCTCTCTCTCTCTCTCTCTCTCTCTCAATTTATTCTTTGGCGGGCGTTAACACCTTGTCGTCGCCCCACTGAAGATGGCCGCCGTGGTGCGGCCGCAACTTCTGGCGTTTTAACAAATGTTAATATTAGACTACGACCTGATGGCGCCCGATAACATGTTCGATCGCTGTGATAACTCCAACCGTGACAGTTTGTGTGTATGCCTGCACTGTACAGTACTGTTGTTTGTAATACAGTATTGTACAGTTAACTTTAGTATGTATGTATGTATTAAGTCAGTACAGTTCTTTTTCCTGACTCTCTATTTCTTCTCTAACTTACACGACCTGAGAGACTACAGAATGAGAGAAAGAGGAGGATCCATTAATTAAATAAAACCGCAGTAATTAAATAAAATTTTCGGCTATGAAGCTTATTAATTAGATTTAGTGATGTTTAAGGAATGTATATAGTATGCCGTGTCAGTGTACAAATACAACGTGTTTGTCATTAATACCGTATCCATGCTCCAGTGACGCTTCAGTTCTAAGGCAGTAAAATATTCACTTACCACAGTGACAATCCGGGCAGCTCGTATCTTAGTTTATTGGATATACTCACCTGTAACAGACGACAGAAAATAATACAAATAAAATTAAATAAATAAATAAAATACAAACCAATAAACTACATTTATAGGGTGAAGCAGTCTCTGTAATTCCAACTTTGTCGTGTTTACTTACTGAACTGCTACTTGTCATGTTCCGGACGAGGCCTTTCAGTGTTTCCACCATTTTCAAGTCCTAAACTACGACTTGTAAAATAGAGAAGGAATGTAAAGGATCAGTTACATATATGGGATACCAAACAAAGAAAATAATAAAGTGTTTTAAGAAATATGATATAGATATAGCCATAATTAAGTAAGGTACCAACAGTTTCCCATCAAGTTAAGAATAATAATATTGAAGAAACACCAATATTACAGAAGAGTGTGTTGTACAAATTAGAATATAAAGAATGTAATAAGGTATGCGTTGGCGAAACTAAACTTAAATTTGAGGTTAGGTTGAGAGAACACACAAGGGGAGAAAGAGATAGGACCACTAATTCACTATACGTAGCCATTTTATGGAAACAGGGCATAAATTCACTAACACTCTTGAAAATGTTGAAATATTAAAGACGGAAAATAACTTAAATAAAAGGAGGTCATATGAAGAGTTAGAAATTTTAAAGATAAAAAAGAAGAACAGTACTATACTAATGAATATACAAACAGAATTTAATAATGAAGAAATATTTTATCATAGTTATCAAGGGTGAGATATGTGTAAAAAAAAGAAGATTTGGGATTTGAAAATAGTGGAGCACTGAAAGGCCTCGTCCGGAACATTACAAGTAGTAGTTCAGCAAGTAAACACGACAAAGTTGGAATTACAGAGAGAATTACTGATTAAAATCACAAGATGAACAATAAAATGGTCAAGTTATGTTAAAAACATATATTATTCTTGGAAACAAATGTTAAGTATAGGTAAGTTGTTATTCAATTCGTAAATATCAAATAAGTGAACGGTTATTAAATCGTTTACTATGTACATATAGTCTGTATAATTACAATTTCTGGGAAACAACTTATTGAGGCCCTTTTAGGAAACATGAACTTACGTGGGGTTGCCTTCCCAAAACTGCATTCCCCATGTACATAAGGAATTATAATACTTTCACTTTACGGCAAACACCGTTTCTTCTTACTCCAAAAAAGCATTGGGTTAAATAAACAAGAAAACACGTTTATTGCTTATTCAAGGCATATTTACTTACAACAGACAACAGAAGATAATACTAAATAAAATGTACAGCACTAAACTACACGTTTGATGCGGTAAAATGTCTATTCTATTTATAATTACAAAATACGTGATCAATTTACAATTTTTTGCAGTTCATCTTCAATTGTGGATACATTTTATTTGCAGCCCTAATTACTAGGATCCACCTGAACGAGACCGTTAGAGAAATCATGAGCTATCGTAGCGTTATCCTCCCGGAACTCCCCTTAATTTTGTAACTATAATTTTATAGACCATAAGTTCATCACCGCAATTACAACTCTTTTCTTAGGACGTTTTCATTTTTTTCTTACAGTAAGGAAGGAAACACATGATATTAGGGGGTCACGTATACGGTAGGTTTCATGTATATGGTTCCCTAAAAGTAAAAATATGCATAGTTATATTTGAAGAGGTAATTAATTATTTTTTTTAATGGTACCTATATTCTTTGCAAACTGTACACAACCAGTTATTACACTCCGATCAGATAACAACGCCTGTAATTACAGAAATGGATATATTGATATTTAAGAATGAGTAATGTATGTATCCAAAATCAGACTCAGCAACATTATGTGTTTAAAGGAGGAGATCTGATCGTGTGTTATACGACTCCGCAGCCAGTCAGGAACCTATTCGAGCCACAGCCAACATGTGGCTGTTGTTATTGCTGCTGACGATTATAGTGATGACATAAGAAAATCAGGTGATGCTGATGATAATAAAGATTAGTTAAATTCACAAGCGAAAAATAAAGGTATAGATTAGCCGACAGTCGTTTACGGAAAGCATAAGAGAAATCCAAAATTACAATATATGATGCTTCCAACACTTCTTACTATTCAGCTGTGGTTGTTCGCCACATATAATACTTGATAAGCGGCTTCAGTTTCTCACATGTTTAACAAATCACACAGTAAGACTCGAACAAATAAAATGAGAGATGCAAGTAATCAAGACTCTCTCTCTCTCTCTCCCGCTCTCTCTCTCTCTCTTCTCCTCAGCCTGGAGGTTGGTGGGCTTGCAGTTACTTCCTCTCCGTTGTATTGCATGTCGGATAGTGATACTTTCATCACATATTCACTAATCGTACCCCTATGCTAACACCTTCGACAGCCCTTATCATCGTTGATAACTTACACCACAGAATATTTCTGGTTACGTTACTGCCTAAAAAGCACATAGTTTACTGAGGATTAGTGTACGCCGTCTGAGGATACCGACTTTCCGTCAAGAGTGGCACCAGTCCGTCAACCAAAGTACATGAAAGGCCACTAATGCTGCAAGATCAAAGTTCTCCACCTTCATCTCCTCGAATGCCACATATTAATACGAGAGCGTAACTAATGGTGTGATGAAGGTCTCCCACCCTCTTCTTCTTTTCCTCAACCCAGAGGTTGGTGAACTTGCAAAATCTACCTTTCCTTAGACAGCCTCTTGATCACCACATTCCTTCTTCCCTCTTTTGCCCCATTAATGTACTCCTGCCTAGTCCTTCCCGTCCCAGTACACCACTCGATCATACCCTCGAGCAGGGCGGTGAACCTGCTTGAATAGTGTAGCAGGTGACAAAACATATTGCCTTTCCTTTCCACAGTGGATCCGATCCAAGTCCATTATTTCACCCACCCTCCCCAAAACCTCATCATTAGGTAATCTTTCCGGCCACGGTATTCTTAAGCCCTGCCTCCAGCACCAGATCTTAAGGAAGCTTCACGTTTCAACTAACTGTAGCTTCTACAATTTCTAGTAACAGATGTTCCTATTTCACTATTACCACGCCTGTAAATAGCGGCATATGTGTGTGTGTGTCTGTGTGTGTTTATTTTTATAGAAATGCGTGCGCGTTTCCAACTTCTATTTTCATTACACCGAGTTGTTTATCTTCGTTTTAATATTCAAACACAATTGCTTAAGGGGCGAGGTTGCTCAAGTGTGCTTACTTCATTACTTACGCTTTCCGATACTTCAATAAACGAAGGCGCCGCCTCACCCAACTAACTGATGTTTAATTAATTTAGAACGAAATCATTTTGTTCATACTGAGAACTATACAAATAGAGAAACAAATTACAACCGCAGAAATTATGCACAATAGATTTAGTTCGTATACCTGCGCAGACACTTTTATTTCGGTTTCTCGTTTAAAAATATTCAAAAAAGGAATAGACGCGAATATTTTGTTCTTAAAATTACGACTTAACAAGTTTTGTGAACTAAATAATTTCTACTCTCTGACGTTTAACAAATAAGCGTTAAGGAGTAGCAGTAACGCAGTTCGTGGACACGGTACCGCGGCCAAACAGGGGTGTATTGTCACGGAGCACAATACACAAGCCCCTACACCAGTGGTTCCCAAACTTTTCAGTCAGGGCCCTCCCAAAATTAAACATTTATGGACCCCGTCTTAGTTCTGAAATGAAACAAACAGTAAATATGATATAAACTCTGATATTTTAATTAAAATGTATTAAAATCAAAATTCTCTTAACTTGAAAAATTATAACATTAATGATATCAAACATAGTTTAATGTGAACAATGAAGCTGCTTTTGGACAATTAGCTGTGCAATATTGGGTTTAATGTCTGATAATTTCAATATTAAGTCACTCTCGACATCAAGTTTATTTCTTAACTTTGACTTTTCAAGTACGTGAGCAGGGAAAGAATGTGGTTTAACATAACTAAGTAGAGAGAAACACATTTGGACACTTCGAAGCTTTTCTTGCGAGTTCAGGATAGTCAGCCGTTACATATAACTAGGCGTCAGCTAGCTGTAATTGCGAAAATTATAATTTTAATGAACTGTCAGTTGAAAGTTCTGCCAATGAATCTTCTTTCTGTAGTGTAAGAGAGAGGTCTAGTCAGTTCGGCTAACAAACAGATCTGCTACACGACATGATTTAAAGACTATTACAGCCATTAGTTTGAAATTACTTTTACAATTACAATTAGTTTAAACCAAACAACAAAAAAGAACTGGAATATTATACAAATTGTTATAAGATTCTAAAATTTAGATTTTACAGCATAAAAAATTTGATAAAATTACGGTATATTCTATTTTTTTCTAATAATGTCTGCGGACCCCCTGCAACATTGTCGCGGACCCCACTTTGGGAACCACTATTGGGAACCCTACACAATAAAAATGTTTACGTAGTAAGAAAATTTTTCGAAGCATATTAGTTACTGCTATCCACAGTTCAAAAAGTCAGAGTGACATCACTTAAATTTTAAATCCCTAGTACTTTTAATAAATTATTAAAAGACCGTGAGGCAGGAGTAGTCTGTGTCACTACAGTTTTTTAACTTGTACGTACGTGAACGAGTCGCGACAAAGTTACGGGTGAAGTGAAATTTGGAAACAGTTCCCTGAAGACGGCTACCGATTTGTTGTGTACCCGAAACGCCGTTTTTTTGTAGAAAAAGCAGTAATGGAAAATGTATACCAGCAGTCGTACTAGTATACGTCAATAAATGTATACTAGCAGTCTTACTAGTATACGTCAATAAATGTTTACTAGCAGTCTTACTAGTATACGTCAATAAATGTTTACTATCAGTCTTACTAGTATACGTCAATAAATGTATACCAGCAGTCGTACTAGTATACGTCAATAAATGTATACCAGCAGTCTTACTAGTATACGTCAATAAATGTATACTAGCAGTCTTACTAGTATACGTCAATAAATGTTTACTAGCAGTCTTACTAGTATACGTCAATAAATTTTTACTAGCAGTCTTACTAGTATACGTCAATAAATGTATACCAGCAGTCGTACTAGTACACGTCAATAAATGTATACCAGCAGTCTTACTAGTATACGTCAATAAATGTATACCAGCAGTCGTACTAGTATACGTCAATAAATGTATACCAGCAGTCTTACTAGTATACGTCAATAAATGTATACTAGCAGTCTTACTAGTATACGTCAATAAATGTTTACTAGCAGTCTTACTAGTATACGTCAATAAATGTTTACCAGCAGTCTTACTAGTATACGTCAATAAATGTATACCAGCAGTCTTACTAGTATACGTCAATAAATGTTTACCAGCAGTCTTACTAGTATACGTCAATAAATGTATACCAGCAGTCTTACTAGTACACGTCAATAAATGTATACCAGCAGTCTTACTAGTATACGTCAATAAATGTATACCAGCAGTCTTACTAGTATACGTCAATAAATGTATACCAGCAGTCTTACTAGTATACGTCAATAAATGTATACCAGCAGTCGTACTAGTATACGTCAATAAATGTATACCAGCAGTCTTACTAGTATACGTCAATAAATGTATACCAGCAGTCTTACTAGTATACGTCAATAAATGTATACCAGCAGTCTTACTAGTATACGTCAATAAATGTATACCAGCAGTCTTACTAGTATACGTCAATAAATGTATACCAGCAGTCTTACTAGTATACGTCAATAAATGTATACCAGCAGTCTTACTAGTATACGTCAATAAATGTATACCAGCAGTCTTACTAGTATACGTCAATAAATTTTTCTGGTTTTCAATAATTTATTTCATTACAGTCCTAAGGCTTTCACGGCCGGTGTCAGTAGTATTAAAAGTATGTACCGGGCTGTTTGGCCGTGGTCCAGGGTTTACAAACAAACCAAACGTTTCGACAGCACCACTGGCTGGCATCATCAGTGGAATACGAGTCTACCTGAACGCGGGTCCCTAACGTCAGGCCAACAGTACTGTGGTAAAGGCTCGCAGTATACATCGTACTGTGGGCCTGACGTTAACAACTAACGCTCAGGTAGACTCGAATTCCTCGAATTCCACTGATGATGGCAGCCAGTGGTGCGGTGCTGTCGAAACGTTTGGTTTGTTTGAAAACCCTGGACCACGGCCAAACAGCCCGGTACATACTTTTAATACTAATTTATTTCATTGCTATGTAGTCGCGATCCGTGCGGTCTGTCTGACGAAATCGTTACTTTCACTTCCGTAGCGCTTAAGAACGGTAGAATTTCAATGAAAATAAACGTAACGGAAGATACACGCAAAGTTTGTGTAAAAAGTGTAATTTTATAACAACTTACTTATTAAATTTACCATATTTGATTACATCATATAACATCGCATTTTATAGTAGCCTCTAAATCTGAGGCTGATTTTGTAAAGTCGCTTGTCGACATATTAGTATAAAAACAATTATGTCTCTTTAAAGTGGTTCCTTTAGGAAATGGCATGCTTTACTATACCCATTTCTTAAAACACACTGGAAGTTGTCGTCTTCCAATGTCCTGGTCCATTACAATCTTTTCAATGTTTTCACGATTTTAATATAGTGGCCCTGAAGACGGTTTTGAATTTTTTTAAATAGAACAATCATATTGACTAAGATCAGGAGAGTTATGGGGACAGTGTACCTCATGAATGCTCTTCTTAACAGATACAAGTTCAAACAAAGTTCGATGTGATATTAATTGTTATTACGTTCAAACATTCAAAAGTCACCAGAAAATCTATTACTGAATTCGATTCAAATCGTGTAGCAAAACGTGATGAACAGCCAGATTATTTAAATCATAACCGACTACTGATACCACCAAACGACGTTCAGACTTTCGAGACCTCCTATCAGTTTTGACCCATTATCATTAGTTTTGTCGTGCTTTTTTCCCAGAACAGGAGTAACCCGTGCAATAGTATTTAGACCTACGTAAAGATCTAACCAAGAATCTGGCTTCATTTGACTTGTTGAATGTTTGTGTTTCATCGTTGACACAAAATTTGATTGTATGACACGGCTCAGTATTATTGAGCACTATTTTTATGACCTGAGACTAAATGAAATAAAAAAAACTATGGCGCAAGGAAATCTTCGAAGACCAAAAAGTTGAAAATTTTTATGGAACACTACAGCCTGTGCTGATGCTGAGGCAATTTTAGGTTTCCCGCTGTTTCCATTTTCTGAGGAAAATTCAGTCTCATTTCTTTTTCAGGTAAAACAAGTATAATTGCGAAATTCTGCTTTGTGCTCCTTTCTCCATTACACCATTGTATTTCTCTATCAAATCGCTTATTTAGTATTACATTCTGACATTACCGTGGTACATTACTGTTGCAAAGGGTCGGAGACATAACGCTGAAATGAATTCCCCCGGCCATGGTGTTGTTACTCGTACACGATCAATACCAGGGACAATAACGTGTAAATGTCACGGCACACACGTGTAATAAACGAACACACTGTCCAATATTTGTTATAACAAGCCCAATGGCATTATATGTCCAACCGACCGCAAAGTACAGCATAACCTAGATCTTGACAAGGCTCGCGTCATTGCTGACCAACCTTACGATAGTAATAATGTTAAAATAGTGTCAGTTTCTCCTTTCTCGTCATAAATATCTTTTAATAACGGACTTTTGCTCGTACTCTCTACGTCTAGAGTATCCATACTACATATATTTCGCGTTGCATACACAATCGAAGGTTGTTTTTCAGCCTTTAATGCATGTAAAATATTTTCAATATTGGATCGTAAGAAACTTATAAAAGTAGGAAAATCTAAGATAATCAAACAAATAGTCTACATTAATCACAGTGTGTCCGCGTATCTTCCTAAAGCTCTTCTCCTGGCTTATCCAAAAAACGTTGATATTCTTCTTCAACATCGTCTTATTATTATTATGATTATGATGATTATTATTATTATTATTATTATTATTATTATTATTTTCTCTGTACCTCCAATATATTTAATGGTCCTTGACGCCATGTGTAGGCCCTACCTTTACTTTTTCGGCTACTCTGAATTATCTTTTCTGAACTCATTCTGTCCCACTATTGAATAATATTTTAATTAAAAACAAATACAAAAAATGAATAATAAACGCGGAAAATATACTGTTTTCAAAAAAACTTATTAACCGAGTTTTTACAAACACATCAATGTGTTGAAAATATATTTCACAATATAATAAATTATTACAACGGTCATTTTTACTTATTAGTTTAGGGTATCTTATAATATTAGAAAAACAGCAACTAAATAAATTGTAACGCCATATAATTAGGCGTATTCGGTATTGTTTTTTCAATTTGTTTAACACTATCTACTGACTATAAATTTGTTGTATCCAGGCGCCACCTCATCTGTAGCATTCTTTTCCAGATACATAGAAATACATACATATATATACAAATATCGGGTTATAATAATCTTAAATTAGTAACATTTTTTAATAAATGCAAAATGACTGTTTAAATTATTAGATTTTTCAAGTAGTAATTTACACAAAACTCTATGTAAAATACAAACTCTATGTGCTCCATGAACATAAACTCCATTCCAGTGTATTCAGATTGATGTCACTTATACTAACATTGCATTAATTGCGGATTTTTTTTTCTTACAAAGGTTTAATATAAGACATTCAAGATTTTAAGCTGTCAGGAGTCATCGAAATTGCTAACCAGACTTTACATTGTTAAATCTCCATATCAACTACGTACGTTCCCTTTCTTATTTCTTGGCGTTCTCATCGGGTCAGTTATATATTACCACGGTTAGGAGACTTTAAAAGTATAAGCGGTTTCCTATGTTTGAGCATTCTACGTTTGTGCATTTAGTTTCCCGCCTTTTTAAATTTAATTGAGAATAATATCCGATTTTAGTTGAGTACAGTTTGTAGAACCGACCGCACAAATTATGGGATCGCATATGTAGATTTAATACAGTAGAAAAATTTCTTTATGTACAGTACGGTAGTTTGACTTTCGAAAAATTGAAGTCTTGTACACGTTTATGGGAGCGCATCGTGTCCAAATGATGAGTACTTCTTTATTTCGAACGGTTTGTTCTTACTGAAACTTCAGGTTTGAGTCCGTATGCTGACACCGTACCATGGACAAACACACCTGGAGTTTTAACGTCTGACAGTAAAAATCATTAAGTTTACAGAAAATTTG